>AGDA01020323.1:0-14037 GCA_000281935.1 Mengenilla moldrzyki | reverse complement strand
GTTACAATATTATAATTATTTTATTAGTGAAATTAAAAAATATATAGTTAGATCGAAATATAATTATTTATTCAAACATTTCGTGCATCATTTTTGTAATAAAACAACTGGTAAAATTCGGCATACAACAAAAACTTCAAATTAAATTCTTTGAATTTTTATCAATTACGCTATAAAGCATTTATATTTGCAATGTCTAACGTTTCTGCCTACTTCGATCATTATTATACACTTTCATTTTTTTAATTATAATATTTTCCTGAACACGATGTAGGTTTTGTATGAAGAATCTGATAAACTTGACAATCTGCCTTTGGAGTATTTTAAAATAACTTCAGAAGCAACTAGACGTCATATGATTCCTGATTATCAAATGTTATCATCCCCATTTCAAAATCATCCACGGGCTTATAACTTTCCAAACTTACTAGTTATAGGTAAACATTTGTCGCAAGTGTATGTTATTCATAAAATGGAGTGGAACATTGTGAAAGAATTAAGTATAAATTATACTGATTTCGGTGCTGCTATAGCTAATAACCGGTAATTATTTATAAATATGCATTTTAATATAGCCTTCAAAATGTAATAGTAACAAAGTTATATGATTTTATTCAATACAGACATGAACTAAAAGAAAAAAATCAAAAGTTATATAAAATAACATAAAAGCTAAAGCCTATAAAAACTACACCAACCCCCATTGGTCTAAAAAAAATTAGAAAATAATTAATATAAATAACCTTTTAAATGCAAATACTGTTTTATAAATGGAAAATAATGGTTAAAATCGAAAACAAGCCGTTTTTGATACAATGCCACAGTGCAGAATTAAAATGATTCAATTTTATATTTTTCTAAGACATAATGTATACATCATAAAATATAAATTAAGAAAATTTCTCTTTTTGATTTAAAAAAAAAAATTGGGAAAATCGAAAAAACACGTTTTTTTAAAAATTTCGAACAAAAGAGGGATTAAATTAAAAAATTGTATTAAGGTTTTTTATAGAACGAGTTTGTATGCTTTGATAGTACTCAATTTCATTCCCAAGTGCATTACTGCACAAATGAAAAATGTTTTTGGATGTTAGTATGCTACAAAATTAAAGACTAATTAAACATAAATTTTAAATCACAGTTTTGAGAAATAAATATATCATAATCCACGAAACATTTAAACTACTTTAAGCATTGAATTTATTATTAGCTCATGGTATTTCGATTTTTTTCTTGCAAGTTTAAACAAATCATGTTACGAATTCATGAAAATATAAAGAAAAATTCAAATCCTTTCTAATGTTCAGATAATACAGATAGTCGCTTTAGCTGTGAGAGTAAAATTCGACCATTAAAATTCTAATAATTTTTTTAAATTAGTATTTACATATTTGGCGGTAAACAAAATGGAATCTTTCTTAACACTGTAACAAGCATGAAATTTGTGACTGCTGATGGAAACCAAGTCACTAATCAAATAGAGCCACCAATGTCTTATTATCGATCAAGTATGGGTGTTGCGGTTGTTGGTGAACACATTTTCTTGCTTGGAGGTGATTACGGCAATGGTTACCACAATGGTTACCACAATGGTTACCATTATGGCTCACCAAATTATTCAGCAAGTGTTGATAAGTAAATATTTTTTGGAATTATTATAAATAACTAGTTTCCTCTCTAAATTTGCACAACGGATTTAATAAACAAATGCTAATCTAGACAAATACAATGAAATTATAATTGTGTGATACGCTTGACTACCATCTTTAATAATAGGTATTGTGTGTATTCGTATAGCACAAGTCATCTAAAATGCGTTGAATAAACATTTATTATACAAACAAATTTCTAATGAGTGTTTTTTTTTTTGTATACTATTTTTTATCTAGTGAAACAATAGACGTTTTTTAACGAACAACCTAGTTATCTTTGATTGCGACTTTTGTATTTTGGTGAAATTAATTTTAATCTGTCTTAACCACTTTTTCTATCTGTGTTAGGAATGGCTAAAAATGTTTGTAACGGTTATTTTAAAAATATTTAACGTGATCGATTCACTTCGCTTGTAAGTTATTCTTTGTTTTGCTTCAACTGCAGACTAATAGCCTAAAATAAACTTAAAATCACAATTTCAAGCATTTTTTTTTAAAATGCGAGTAGAACAAAGACTTTCTTGCTCTGCATTTCTAAAATTCAAATATTTAACTCTAGAAAACCAGGCATATTTTTTTATTCCATTAAGTAATGGGTCCAATGTACCTGCTTGGGATTTCCAGGATTAAAAAAGAAAATAAAAATTAAACGTGATCGCAACCATATTTGGCAAGCATTGGCTGTAGCCTGAGTTGTAACTTAGTTTAACCAAAAACGTAACCAGGTTGCTTATCAAAAAAGGTCTAATATTAAACGCTTATAAAAATAAACTTATGTATTTTTTACATCTAATAAAAATAATAAACAAATTTTTGAAAACATGCTAGAACTATAATTTTTTTTTAATTTTTGTTGATATTATGTTTATTAGTGTCTCAAAAATGAAACAAGTTAACAAACGTTTTTGACATACGGAGGTATGTTAAAACCTAACTATATTTATGCATAACTTGTGAGGCTCTAATATCTTCGTGTTCAACGTTCGATTTTATTGTTAGAATTATCCGAGTTCAAATTTTGCTGTCGTAACAGCTATTTTTTTGAACAAACACAACATAAATGTCGATTGATTAAAAGGAAAGTTCATTTCCGAAATAAATATTTTAAAAACAGTTGCATTAAAATAGTCGATTACAGCGACAATGGGATTCAAAGTGTATTTTTTATTATGTTTACTTTATATTGACTTCTCTAGGGTGCCAGGCGACCCCCTAGAGTAAAAGCCTTACATCATCATCATCACCGGGTCACCGATGATGCACACCTTACATTTATCCGGTGGCTATCGGATTTATATGAATCTAAATAAAATGAAGGCAGATTAACTAATCAAACCTTCATGTAAAAGAAACTTTCTAGAATTTTTCTTCAAAAAGGAACAATGCTTTCCGGCTTTCAATCAGGAAACGCATAAAAGAAAAAGAAATTAACGCTCTAAAGAGGAAAAAATTAGATCCTCAAAGCTACGGTAATACAGGTAGTTAAGGTTCAAGATGGTTAGGGGAAGAAGAAAATTCAAGCTTTAGAATACAGACCTCTTCTTTCTTGTGATCATGTCTTACGATAAGAGAACTTATTAAAAATATTTTCTTGTCGGAAGGAAAGCAGCAACTCTTCAATTACTATTTCCACGATTTGAAATTGGTGAGACCCAGTACTGGGGAGACTTACAGCCCACTCACTGGGAGTAGGGTTTTGAATGTAATGCTCAGAGACTTTCTGGGCAGTTTTTTTTAAACTTGGAAATGTCCATCCTGGAACAGGAATATTTTAGGTGGGATATTACCAAGAAACACAAAGGCTTTTGTTTGGATTTTTTTGTATACGTGTAATTGCTTCTTTGAAATACCGGCTTGCTAGAAGTACAATGAGCCATACGGCTGTAGTGTTAGGGTGCTAACCACACCTAGCGAGCATGGCTTATTATTTATTTATTTATTTATTTATATTTACTTTTTTAAACAGTATTTTCGTAAACGATTGAAAAATGTTTTCAGTAAATAACACTAGGATACGAATTTCATCTTTTGTTTCCAAAAATTAAAATTTTAAAATAAATTGTATTCATTTAAGTATACTGGAAAACAAATGTTATTTTTGCTTCCCTGTTCGCATTTTTTGGAAGGTGTAATGAACTTTTTTTTAAATTTGGAAGTTTTTGTCTTCAAAACTAAAAAGTTTATCGAGCTAAAATTATTATTAATGTTACAGAAGGACCCTTAATTATGATGCAAAATTTTATACAATTACCTTAAAATGCTTTTAAGTTATAAAGAAGAGTGTTGAAAATTTCAAAAGTGAGCAGATCACTGATCGCTCAGTTTTTTTTTTTCATTTTTTTCAAATCCATTAATACTAGTATAAAATTTACATATACTTCCTTCATTAGTAAAAGTTTCTTTACTTCAGTATACAGACAAAAATAGTTTCCATATATTCCTTCAAAATTTACAAATCGAGCGATCAGTAATCTGCTCAATTTTGATAGAAGCCCTAAATGGATAATTTCAAAAACAGATTCAATGTAATAAAATCCACATGGTCCAATGTAAAGTCAATGACATATGCTCGATTCTCAATGGCTACGGCTGTTTTGAAAAATAAAATTTATGCAATTGGAGGTTCAAATTACTCAAATGCTTTGAACTTTGTTGAAGTTTATGACCCGAAAGAGGATAAATGGTCGTCATGTTGTCAGTTGCTTCAGTCACGAATAGATGCCGGAGCAGCAACTTTGAATGGCTACATATATGTAGTTGGAGGTCGTACAACTTTGAATAATACATCTTTGCTGAGCTCTGTTGAACGCTACGACCCTGGTAAGTTTGGATCTTAATTAATTCATTAGTTAGAAATTTAAAAAGAAACAGAATCAAAAGACAGTATGTAGCTTTTGACTTCTTCTTCTTCAATTCAGGTTAGCTTTATTTGGAACGTAGCTTTCGACTTATTTAAATAAAAATTGTATACTTTTGGTACACAGATATGTGTTCTAGAAATGCTTAAATAATGTAGTTATTTAATGCGTATACGGAATAGTCCACGGGGTTGTTCTAAGTTAATACGCTTTTATCTCCTCCATCTTTAAAAATTTTCGAACAGATAATTGACGATTTTGTTACGCCAGCTTTTTTGTTTTTAAAGTTAATTTTAAAAAATCGAGCTACAACATCGAATAACGGCTATTTTTGGTGAAAACTGTCGCAAAATACAGCAAGAATTGGAGTTTAATGCGGCGTAAGTGGTGAACTTATTACGAACTAAAAAATCTTCTTTAAGGCATACCATAAGAATGTAAATTTTGATTTTAAAAAACGATGCTTTATTAATTTAGGGGGGGGGGGATTACTTAAAACTGTTTTCGGAACTTTTGATTTGTAAGAAGAAATTTTTTGTGTACGAAATTTTGTTTTTTAAATAATAATGATGTTTAAATAGCTGACTTAATGGGGAAAAACGGATAGCGTTAATTAAGTAAACCACTTCCGGTGAAAACAAAACTTAAAGCAAAATCATTGAAGAAATAGCCTCTTTTGTAAATAATATAAATTTCAATAATCATGGTTACACTAATCAACAAATTTGAACTTCAAAAAACACCCTTCTACAGTTTTATGGATTTCTGTTAAACAGTGGTCTGCAAACACTTAAAATGAAAATAGAAACTTTCTGTATCCTCTAGTTTTTCAGGGAGGCGGAGAAAAACATTTTTAAAGTCTAAAAAATCGTGGAAAAGATCATTAAAGATATGACATTAAAATTCTGCAAGAAATTTAAAAAAATCAATATCTCAAACAGATATTGAGTTATTCTCAAATATATCCGAAAAAACGCCAAAAAAACATATTTTTTAGCAAAATTCTTTTGGCTTTATTTTTTTTTAAAAAAAGTAAGCATGTTATGTCATTAAAATTATATATATAATATCAAAAGAAACAATTTTCATAACAGTCATTCCTACCCTTTATTTGTAACGTTTTTTACCGAAGCTTTAAATAGTGATTATCATGTACAGATTTTGAATTTTAAAAAAATAATAAATTCAAAGTTTTTTTAAAAGTTACCCCCATTCCATGTGCATGATGTTTACATTATTTCATTGAAAAATATATGCTCCTCATCCGTATAATAAATTTTTTTAGAAAAGTGACATTTTGAAATTTTTGGAATATGTACTTCAATCCGGGTTGATTCTCCCTTGAAGTTATTGTTTTTAGGTATTTTTAATTGTGGGAAGCAAATTGTCTTAAGTTTTAAATGAAAATAAAAAAGTAACATTTTCTTCAAATTTTTTGTTATTTGGTTCACGTGACAACAGTGCTTTGTTTACCTTTTTTCCTTGCATCATTTTAAAAAAAAATATATCTCGTCAAACACTCTTTAAAATTGTTTTTTGTCTCTCCTAATATCAAGAAAAACTCATTTAGTTTATCCTCTAATGCTGTCATTAGGGAGCCGTGAAATATTGAATTAAAAAATCCAGCAATTTTCCAGTCTCAACATAAATATTACCGAAACAGTCGTAATTATATATTTTATATTATCTCAAGGAAAATAATAAGTATAAATTTTTAATGTTTCGCTGTTAAATGGGTAAATCGCCTTAGAAATGGAAAGTTTTTCAATTTTTCAATACATTGTTTACTAGTGTAATCTAAAACATTTTCATTGTTAGATTAGGACATCAGCTGAATAACAACTATTATTGATTGAATTTAAAAAATATTCAGTGCCCTTTTTACATAAAATTATATATTTTTTTAATTTTTTTTAGTAAAAAACGAGTGGATATATGTGGCGTCCATTTCTTTCCCAAGATTTTCAATTGGAGTTACTCTCAATGGTGACAGACTGATTGCAGTTGGTGGTCATAACGGTACGAACGAAGTTAATGATGTTCTAAAGTACGACAGTTTAAACGACAAGTGGATACCGATGGCACCGTTAAAAGTAGCTTGGTCTGGTTCTTATGTTTTAAGCATAAATGAGACAGCTTAATTTTTTTAATTATATTTACTATGTGACTTAAGTTTTTTTATCATATACTATGCTTAAAGAGTATTACTTGGAATGTCTAAAATCAAATAATGTAGTTTTTTTACTTTTTTATACAATTCCTTATGTTAAATTTAAGAATTGTTACACGATAAACAATGGTTTTTTCCTTATACAAAAATAAAAAAAAATTCAATTTTAAATCTCGTTTTAGTTCTAATTATTTGTTATCGCTATCAAAAAAGAATCATCCATGCGAGCCAAAATACGTTTGTAGTTTTTCTTCATATTGATAATATTTTAAAACATTGCCAAAATAGGTTGTTGTTTTTCGTATTGATGACCAATTGTTGATTGACTTTAATTAACAGTTTGCGACTGTTTTTGATGAGGGACCACTTTTTTAAATTTTATTTTATTTTTGTTTAAACTTTATTCTTTACTTAACCAGAACATAATAATAATAATCCACACCGTTTCTCATACATACATACATAGTTTTGAATTCTTTTTTGGTAGGCAAAATGAAAAACGCTTATTAATTTTTTCGTTTTACTTTTTGTTTGTTTCAAAAAGTAATTAAATATTTCCTTTCAAAGATTTTTCTCCATACTAAGCGTTTCAAATTGCAACTTTGTAACGATTCGAAACATTTAGAAAAAAACACATTAAAACCAATTTTTTCCTAATTATGGACATAAATAATACTAGTCATGTATATATTTTTAAAACACCGAAATTTGTGCGTAAATTTTTATTGAGGAAATTTTGAAAAATCTTTCTTTATTTAAAAAATAGAGAAAGTTTTTTTCTGTGTTTAAAATTTTCCCGCCCTTGTCAAGACTGTTATAAATACCCTCGCTTTTCGTCAACATAGTGGAGATGGACTTTAGGTTTCTTATAGAAAAGAATCCTAAGGAGTTTTATGCAGTTGCAACAACTGGATTGTTAGAATACAAGACTCATGGACCTTATATACATAGACTTCTCATCGAATACAAAAAGTTGTCGCCAAGATGTGTTGTAACTGACAAAAAGCACGTGCTCTTGAAATTTTACTGAATAAGTGGAAAAAAACAACTACACGTGCGTGCTCGGTCAGAAACAACTTTTGTTTTGGCCACAATTTTTTGTATTCGATAAACAGCTCGTATATTAGGTACATGGCAAGACAGCTCGGCTGAATCCGACAATTCGTACCTAACTGATGAGTGGGAACTGTTATAATATGCCGTTTTTCGATTAGATTGAAATCAGTTTTTTTTCTTCTATTGGAAATTCGGACCACGTGCTCAAAACTTAGTTTGAAAATCAATGCTGTTTATTTAACATCAAGATGAGAACTAAACTACAAATTATAAACCTCAAAATTGAAAAGAATTCATACTAAGAAAATAGGTAAAATAATAGTAAAACAAAAAAGACCGTATATTCACTTAAATTGAAAGTTGTTGAACAGTAAATTGTAGAGCCGACGAGTGGTAAATTCTGTAGTCACAGAATGATAAGCTGTGTAATTGTAATATGGTATAATTTGCTTATAATAACACCATTGTATTTTTTATTATAATAAATTACTCATCTCCTTGTACCACTTCCAATAGTAAAATACATGTTAATGCCAACATTTATTAAAATTTTTTCAGCAAAGGTTTCATGTGAAAAATGGCATGAGTGATTATTATTTTCTAACAGCAAACGACATGTAGATGAAACGTTTAAAAATAGAAATAGAAAATTATGATCAAAATTTATGCTACGAAAATGCATACAAATTTTCGTGATGCTTGTAATGAAAGCTCGTCAGTAAGCGTCATCTGTTACGTCAGGTTTACGTTAAAAAATTTGTACCTCCGCACAATTATAACACATGACTGAAATTGTTTACGAATTTTTTAAAATCCAAAAACAAATTTATTTATCAGATAAAAAATTTAATTATGTTGTATTAGTGGAAATCAGTGATATTGAACACAACTTACATTTTAAAACACAGTGAACAAAGGTGCGATTGGAGTTAAAATGAAACGGTACAAAATTATTAGAAATTATTCTCAGCAATATCTGTTGAGTCTTATCACTTGTAGAACCCTTTGAAATAAGGTTTTTTATAAAATATTTGAGAAACTAGAAAATTTTGAGTATGAAGTTCGTTTGATATTTCGTCTGAAATTTAATATTTTTCTTGTGAGAAAATGATATTAAATATTTATTGTAAATTTTGCTTTGTCTTTCTGTGTTTTGTTGCTACAGTATATTTTTATGTATGATTTAAATGGTTTTTTACGTATTTGTTTGCATCATAGAGTCTGAAAACTTTTATTTTGTTCAATAACAGCACCAAAACACAAGTTTTAATCAATACAATATATTGCAAATATAACTAAGGCTTACTGTTTTAAAAATAATACATCAATATAATCTCAAATATAAGTTTTAAATGACAAATGTTAATGCGAAGCCCACATGGCAACCGCATGAGGTGGTCGATGCGTAGTTACAGTTCGTCAAGTCGCGTTGTTTCTACGCAACGACTACGTTGTACGTTACCACGAACATTTGCTTTAAAGGTAAATTACTTTTTTTTTTATATATTTTAATAGTTCGTAAAAGGATTTCTTTTTTTATTTAGGAAAACTTGGTAAATAGTATCATAAATAATACCCACATATCACTTTTTGAAACGCTACAAATTTCAAATTCCGACTCAATAAAAAACTATATGCAATGATGCCAGGGCAAAATCGAGAAATAACCTTACGCAAGCATCAAAATTACTCTATTTTTACTTAAATTATCCTATGTTAAACATTAAATTCCCCTATTAATTACCCTACGATATTTTATATTATTTAATTAGTGAAGTATACAATAGCAGACAAGATCTTTCGATTTTGAGATTTTTAATTCTAATAGCCAAAAAAAACAATACTTTTTTGTAAATTCTGCAATTGATTATTTAATGTTCATTATGTAAAATTATTGCATTGTGTTCATTACTAAAAACAAGCATTTAGTTGAAGTAACTACTCTACAATCTCCAGGATAAATATGGTGCCTGACCAAGACTTATTATGTCAAAGTAATATCCCTGTGTTCTATACTGTTACAACACTCTTACAGCACTCTTGAAGCATTTGTTATAACCACACATAACTTCTTAACTACAAAAAAACGTTGGAATTATGTTTAGAAAAACACTGATTACTTTCTTAGTTACCAATTAACATGTGCTCCGCATAGAATAAAACGCAGGGGGTTGGTTATCATGGCTGGGAATAAATATTTTTAAAATTCAAAAAAACCGTTTTTGGGAAATTTCATCTAGTATTTTGGTTAAGAGCATGTATTTCACATAGAATCAAGTATATTAAATATAATCTATGAAATTGTATGCATATATTTTGAAACCTATAATTTGGCTTGAAAAATCAAAACAAACTTCAAACGTTGCTGTTTTTTCTGAAATTTATTTTCTCCGTCACATGACGTTTAAATCGTTCACAATGTGACGGGCTCGATCGTTTTTTTTTGCCTGAGTCAGAAAAATCCGCCACAAGACGTCACATTATGATGATGACGCTTTTTTCTCCTGGTCACAAAAATCCGTCACAGGACGTTTTAAGATGTCACATTGTGACAATGAATTTCTTTTTTACTGGTTACAAAAATCCGTAACAGGACGTTTCAAAACGTCAATTTTCACTTCTTGGTTACACGGATTAATTGTTCCGTCACTGTGACGTCTTGCGACGATTTTGTTTGTAGAGTAGTAATCTAAAACAGAAATCAGCGACAAATGTTGGGAAATTCAGTTTAGTTCTTTCCGTTTATCGATATACGTTATGGACGTGTAAAACCTGGTCTGCTCACTGCATACATAGAGAAAGTAATAATTCTTTCTCTATGACTGCATAGTAAAAAATTCTGAACACATGTTTGATTGGGAAAAGAAGAGCGCATGATAATAAACTCGCTATGCCAATCGTATAACGTAAAAATATTTAGATGCATACCCTGTTCTTTTCCCAACCAAACATGTGTATAGAATTTTTCATTATGCAGTGAGCAATCCAAGTTTCATACGTCCATCATCTACGTAATCTGTGGTCACCTCTATTTTTTTTCCTATGCTCTGTGGTTTTTGTTCTGTGCTTACAACCGGCCAAAAAGAAAACCCAAAGTAAATTAAATTAAATTAAAATGGGCCAAGCGTTTACTGTATTGAAAAAATCATTTGAAAAATTCAGCCAAATACAAATCTGGCAAGAACAGGATTGTAATGTTCATTTGGATAAAATCAAAACGGATTTGAAAATCATGTCCAATCACGAAGTATGTGAATTTAATGTCAATAGCCTTAGCTCAAGTTCTTTAAGCGAAAACTGCGATAACTATGTGCCTGAGTATCAGTACTTGGACGGGCCGCCGCTGTTAACGTTAGTGACGAAAGAACCGGTAGATGTTGATACAGATCGGACAAAAGATGGTAACCGCTCGTTTGAAAAAATAGTCGAAGTTTGGAAAGCCGGCAAACTCAGTGACGTTGTTTTAGTTACTAGCAGTGACAATACCAGGATTTCAGCTCATAAGTAAAATAATGGGGGCAGAGTAAGGATAACCGGGCCGCACTGTTTTTGGCTCTGTGAGACTACTTTTTGCCTACGTTAGTCATGTTCAAAAAATCTGTCCTGTTCGGGACAAAATTGAAATGTATTTTTACAAACTTACTCGGTCTTGTACAAAAACATAGGAGTTGAGTAATCCTAGGTAGTTATGACGCAAAATTGTCCCGTTCTGGACAGACTTTGAACACGACTGTTATTTAACGCCACGAAAGTGCTTCTATAGACAAGCTTTCTTCTTGTAATCGCCTTAAAAAAGAATTTTTATATTATTTTAATATTTTAGTATTTTAGAATATTTTATTTTATTTTAAGATATAAAGATATGACTGAAATTCGATTCTAAAATACTCTTAAGACTTTTTAAAGTCGATTATAAGCAGAAAGCTTGCCTATAGAAGCACTTTCGTGGCATTAAATAACGTAAACAAAGAGTAGTTTCACAGAGCCAAAAACAGTGCAGCCCGGTTATCCTTACTCTGCCCTATATATACATTAGGATATGAGACAAAACATTTGTTCCTTGATTCATTTAGTGTTAAGTTCTGGGAGTTGAAAGTACAGACCAACAAAACGTATGAACCGTTTTATTTCAAAATCAGTTCATTTTTTTGAAAAAAAAGACCTTTTAACGAATTGAAATCCGATCATTATTCACATTTCTATTTTAATTGCTCTTGGTCATATTTTGGTTCTATTTTTTGTAATGCATATTATACCATTCATAGTCATAAAAGCATCGTTTGAATATTCGAATAAATAAGCTATTCCCAACCTGGGGTTCGCCGCAGACTGCTCAGGGGTACTTCGAAAAAAGATGTAATAGCGGCAAAAATTTCAAAAAAAAATTATTTAAACAAAACTTATTGTCAACTTAAAATATATTCCAAATTCTGGTTGTTTAATAAAATTACAAAGCAAAGAATTTTTTAACATTAAATTTTTTTTATTGAAAGAAATTAATGATATAATTTTAATTTATACCCATAATATAAAATATTTAAAAAGGTTACTATTTAATAACAATTGATAAAAAAGATTTTCACTGACATCTACAGACTTAAAAATATGATCCATGGACGTAGTATACATGGACCTGTTTATCGAATTGAATTTGTTGGCTAGTGTTATTTGTAGTATAAAAAAAAATTTTTTTTGGATGTTCATAGACACATATACTTTTTAAAAAAAATAATTTTAACGACATAATGTGCTTACTTTTTTTACAAAAAAATAATGAAAAAAATTACTAAAAAATAGTTTTTTTGACGTTCTCCCAGACATATTTGAGAATAACTTAATATCTGTTTAAGCTATTGACTTGAAATTTTGTGGGTACATATTCGAAACTTTTTTCATTTTCCTGCAAAATTTTAATGTCATAGCTTTGATGATTTTTTCCTACGATTTATTAAACTTTAAAAATTCATTTCTCCCCCTCCGTAAAGAACTAGAGAATACAGAAAATTGCCATTTCCATTTTAAATGTTTGCAGACCAATTTCTAGCAGATAATCATAAAATTGCAGAGGGGTATTTTTCAAAGTTCAAATTTGTTGATTAGTGTAATCATATGCAGAAATATAAATATTTTACATTATCACATATTTACATTTTAAACATTCAAATCTAAGCCAAATGATGTCTAAAAACATAAAAACAAAATAAAAAATTGGTTTTTGTAATGAATTAAAATAATTTAAAAAAGAAATAATAATAACTAATAAAAATTAATAAAAGTGGCAACCATGTGAAATAAAAGACATTTTTATATATTGGAAAGAAAAGAGGGGTACTTGAAAAAGGTTCTGTCTCGAAAAGGAATACAGTAATTGAAAAAGTTTGGGAACCACTGGAATACATGCTTTTATAACGGTGCACTGTTTATACAAAAATTACATAAAGAAAAACGCTATTTTGACGAGAATCATCGTAAGAATTGCCGAAAAAACATTTTAAGTACAACTTTAAGATAAAAGTGGCTTTAGGGGTAATAGATGCTGCATGAACATGTTTTTGCTACCAAAATTTTCGAAAAAATCTTATTTAGAATTTACTTATCGGAAATAAGTTTTTTCGTTGTGTAATTAAAGAAAACCTCAAAATTTTCATAATAAAGTAGTCTTTCCCCAGATAAATTTTATGTTTTAAGTTAGAAAGAAATATAAAACTCAAAATTTGAGAGAAAAAACGCGTTTTTTTAGTTTTTTTTTTTCATTTTTAAGGCTATATAATTTAGGTTTCTATTAAGATCATTGATTTATTTTTTTAATACAAGTAAAGTAGACTTTTCTTGATTTTTTAAAAAAAATTTCATGCGAATAACTTAATTGTTGAACGAAATTTTTTTTTTAAATTGAAAAGTACATTTCACAGATTTCCACAAAGTCACTCATGAAAATACAAAAATATTTTGGATTTTACATACATGAAACTTATGATTTCAGGAAAATATACTTCACTTTCGGACAATTTTCAATGCTCTTCAGTGATATCAATCGAAACTACAAATATGAGTTTATTATATTTTAAAATTTTTGACAAAACAGTCGAAAATCACATTTGCTTCTTAATTCAAATCATTCTTTCGAAATATACTTTATTTTCAAAGTTTTATTAATAATTTTGTCCAAAAATTAAATTCTAATTAGCATCACATTTATGTATAATTGAGAATGTACGAGAAAGGATGAAAGCTTAAAAAAATATATTTTAAGTTCACTGTACGGTGGTTTTTATTCAACTCTTTCTCAACTTTTCTTTAC
>AGDA01020096.1:0-24437 GCA_000281935.1 Mengenilla moldrzyki | reverse complement strand
CATTAATCACCGGTATTTCTAGTGTTAAATTTTACAAAAAATTTGATTCAATTATATTTACAAGAAACTAATAAAAGAATATTGGGTCTCAATGCTTTAAAATAAAAGTCAGCAATTTTTTTCAGTAAGCGGCCACTTTTTCAAGTTAAAAACTTTAATGAGCATTATTAAATTTATTTGAAAAGTCAATTTTTAAATATGAAAATAATACGTAGATATTATATGGTTTAGAAATACATTTTTTACAATATAAGGTTTCGAAAATCATAATGTTTAAAAACTTATTCCATATTAAGTCATTTGTATTTTGTATTTTAACATACTAAATTGCACAGTGTTATTAAACTTTATAGAACAGCCAATTTTACTACAATTTAAATTTAACGGGAGCATTGGCATTGTAAATATTGGCCATAGGTGACATGTTTTTTAATTTTATGTTAAATATGAAATTTTTACTCTTACAATATGTAAAAAAAGCTACCCATAAATTAGTCAATGATTCGAAATAACTCCAGAATTTAATAGTTAGATTCCAAGTCTTGGACCATAAATATTAAGTGATAACTTCATTACTAATTTTATATATAATTTAGTTTTACATTTTAAAGTTAAACCAAAGCATTTATAAATAAAATATGACAACTGATTTCGTTTAAACCTCTTGAATTCACATGTGTACAAATTACGTAAAATAAGATCACCATAATTTTATAAATGCCGTTTGATCAGCAAAACAACTTATACAATATACGAAAAAATAAAAGTCGAGTGTAAATATAAATGAGAATTATTTTTTTTCACTTACTTTAGTACTTCGTGTTAGTTTTAGTAATACTGTTAAGCGAATGTGCATTTTTTATAATAACATGGATTTGGCCCCAATGCATAGGTTTAAACTGGTCAGTGACAAAACTAACAAACAGCTTACAAAACTATTATGGCGTACCAGGCCAGGAGTTATTTACGGCCGCAATTGACATGGCTCAGACTTTTGTAAGCAATTTTTTGCATAAATAAATCGTTAAAATTTATTAACAATGATTTTATAGTTTCATTGTTGCGGTATTTTATCGATTACAGAATATGAGAATTCATTATGGAAATTGAAAGCTTTTGGTGGCCGCAATCTAAAAATTCCATTGTCTTGCTGTAAATTGAAAAACGAACATCAGTATCATTCGTACTTGAATCCAGAGCCGTTAAATAAAAGCCTTTGTCAAACTTTAGAGCCAACTTTTTCCAATTACAGATATAATGAAGTATGACCGAACGGATGTTTTTTGTTAGTTTAATAGTCGTTTCTTTTTTAAGCTCTTCTTAAATAATCGGCTTTTATAATTTAAACAATGTACTTCCTTTTTTGTATATTATCAATGAAATCACCTTAATTAAAAATAATGAAAAATTAACAATTGAAACGACTATATAATGAGAAAAAAACTACTCTTTTTTTTAAAAAAAAAGGGCTGTCTAGATAGCTTAGAAAGATGGTATCATGAACAGTATTTGATTTTCATAATCATTAGTCTGACTTTGATTTTAATAGAGTTTTCCGTTTTATTAAGTACCTTATTAGCTTGTTCAAAAATGTACCGAAGACATTACATGTTAAAAAATCTGAAAAGTCCAGTACAGATTTCTGAGCCTACAAACTCAAAAATTTATTGTGCCTCCAATTATTGCAACGATTCGTATATATTAAGTAACAGTTTTCGCAGAAACTATAAATTACAATAAATAATATACAAAAACGAATATAAGCTTTATTTTGTTCCTTTATGTAAAATCACAAAGCCTTAACGATTCTGTTTCCTATAATCATTCATCCTAATAATGCTTAAGAATCAAATAGAAAATGCACACATTTATAAAGAACCTAACTTTCATCAGCAGTGGAGGCCCATTAAAACAAAATTAACTATTATTCATGTCTGTTGAATCGGAGTTCTCTGAAGATGTTGCAATACTATTCACAGAAACGGAACTCCCGGAACGACTAAATGAAGAATTATGTGAACTGATGGAATACATATCCGAGTCGAGGCCAATCAAAATCGATGGATCGTTCAATGAGCTCACAACTGAAGCGTCTGAAGACCTTTGTGATGGTGACAGCGTCATACTTGATCTCGACATGTTTGATTGTGTTGACGACGACGATGACGACGTCGAAGACGATGATGAACATGACACTGTCCATGCGGATGACGTAGATGACGATGAACTTGACAATGTGGACGTTGCCGAAGTTGATGTTGAAGGTGACGATAGCGACAACAAAGACGTCGATGAATGTGTGTCTTCACCTGAGTCCTCCATTTCGTCAGAAATTTGCGGAGATGAGTCTGTAGTACTCGATACCGTAGAGTACACTGAATTTGTTTCATTATCTTCTAGAAAAATAAGTTACAAATGACTTCCTTGAAACTTTACAATAATTTAAAATATATATTATTACATTAGGAAAAAAGCAGCAGAAGCATATATTTTTCTTAATCCCTGATTTCAAGTTTCCAATTTTAAAAGTGGATAAACAAAAGCATAAAGTATATTACTGAAATTTTGTTTTACTAAAATAATTTGCAAAAATTAATATATTAATTAACAATATAATATTTCATTCAATCCCTGTATAGCACAAACTATAATAAAAATATACTATCAGAAAGAACAATAGTTAAAACAAAAAAAATTAGCAGAGAGTTTTTTTTATATTTATGATATGCAAAATTTGTGCTAATTAAAAAAAAAAAACTTTTTGGCAACTTTTTTTAACGTTTCTAAAAAATTTTTCTTTAACAGTATATTAGGATTACCGTTTTTTATTTTTTTTCTGTATCTATGTAATTATATAACAAGTAATGTAATAATCATATATAAAAAATTTGAGAAAATAGTTACTTATATTAAAAGCGTCTTTAACAATATTTGTACGTTAATATGACATAAATTATTAAATTTTCAAGTCAGACGATTATTTTAATTACTGATAACATTTGAAAGTATTATATAATATGTATATATTCAATATTTATTTTCACATATTTGCTAAAAACTATATGACTATTCTGTGAAGATATTTTATTCATTAAAAACATTTTCGGTTGATAAATATGGAATAAAAATTATTTAATACGAAATGGTAATGATAGTAGATTATCTTATTAAAACAAAATTACGTTTTATGTACGAGATAAAGCTTAAAAAAAAATTCAAATTCTCATACGACAATTTACTAACGCTTCATCTGCTCAATTTCTTTTAATTTTTACTTATAACAAAGTTAAAAGTTATTACAAAAGTGAATTAGAACCAAAAAGTTCATTAAACAAAAAAAAAAGATCCGAAGTTTAAGCGAAAAATAACATAAACTGAATCTATGAATGAAATGGCAAAAGCGAATATGCTTTAAGGCAGGGGTTCACAAACTTTTTGTACTATGGAGCTCATTTTAAAATATCAATAGGGTGGCGGGCACCACCTATTTTTAATTAACAGACTTCTTCCATAACTCTCCGTTTTTCCATAATTTATTTTCTTATATTAACAATTTGTAAATAAAAAATAAATGAAAACGATTTAAAATTATAAATTATTACCCAAATTTCATACACACATGGAAATTTATTTTTCTCTGACGGGCACATACAAATCGTTCCTCGGGCGTCTTGGTGCCCGCGGAACGAGGTCGGGAATGTCTGCTTTAAGGTGTGTAAGTAACTAAAGTATTTAACAGAGACATACAATACTATCAAATATAATACGACACACTTAAATAGAAAAAAGTATGTTTTTAAATAATTATTGCTATTAGGATAATACATTAGTTCCGAAGCACCCCAAAATAGTAATATTTGAATATTTTCTATTATAATCGTTAATTAAATTTTTAATATAAAATTAAAATGCTAACATTTCCAAAATTATTAATATAATACTAATTATTTTTTAAACAATGAATTTATTTTAAATGAATGTTCAAAACACCAATTAAAAGAATCTTATAGGTGTGGTAATTAAAAATAATCCGAAGTCGTAATAAAATATTAATTTTTATAGAAATTGGATTAGAACCAAAATTTGTATAATAAAAGAATAATAAACCCAACAGCGGTGAATTTATTGAAAGCTTTGTATGACTAAAATAAAAAAAAAAAAATGTAAAAAATGATTATTCTATCTAAATCTAATTTATCTCATAATGGTTTGCGAATTAAGCAATTGATATATAATGTCTCTTTATTTAAAAAAAAATATTGACGAGAAGTTAAATATCAACCTACAATTGTTTTAAAAATCACAATTTCAGCTACACACAGTTACAAACTTTTTTGTTAAAAAGTAAATAAGTTTATAGAGTGAAATTTTATTAATAACAAAAAAACACTGTTTTTATTCACTAATTACTACTTTTTTTAATGTTAACAGTAAAACCTTGTATAGCTCCTTAAATTTTAAATAATGCAGAAAATTATTCAGCATCTTGCAATACTATTAATGCTTTACGAATATTTTACTTTGATTTCATTATAATATTGTAACAAAATATTTTTCTAATATTTCAAAACATTACATTACAATAAACTAAAAATAAAACATTCCTCTAAAGATACAAAACCTGCTCATGAGTTCTTAAAATAAGAAAAAATAATAGTAAAGACCTTGTGAACCAATCTGTGATAAACTAATCGCTATGATATCACCATAAAAATTTAGCATATGACAAAGGGTAAAACGTACTTCTTTAAATAAGTTGCTTTTTAGTGAAAAAGAAGTTATCACCATAATGTTGCATAAGTTATTTTGAGTATATATTTACAATTTACAATGCATACATTGATTTTAGGTAGAGCGAGCGATTCCTATTAGAAGCGTTTTATCACTGTAATATTATTCTTTTCTCTAAACAAAAAAAAAAAAAAAAAAAAATACAAAAAAAATTATCACAGTGATTGAATAAAATATGTCTACTTATTTATCACAATCAGGAAACGTGATATCATATGAGCAAAAATTATATCACTCAAGTGTGACATATCACAATCAATTTGTGTTTTCAATAGTAGAATGATATCCAATGGTTCACAGAGAACTGTTACTTTAGAATAATAAAAGCTCGAATTGAAGTAAGACTGTACAGAAAGCTATGCATATTAGAATTAAATAAAAATAGAAATAACATATGTGTATGAAATTCCGAATACCGGCTTCGGGAACGAAATTTGTGCATATAAAATTCTATTGATGTTTACTGAGAGATTATGGTCATGTTGTGAGATCCTAGCTAATCATAACAGACATTATCGAAGTATTGTATTGAAAAAATACAAGAATATTAAACGTTATCAATTAAAAATATAGTTAAATGAAGCATTAAAATTGTTAGAAAAAATAACAATACACAGATAGTTATACTGTACACGATGAATTCTACATTTACACATTTAATTTAAGCCAAAAATATTAGAATTTGATTTTATTAACCACATTGATAACTGAACAATATTTTTCAGCAATTTATTTACTACTAAACAAATAGTAATTTAAGTTTAAAACCAACACATATACAGTTATTTTACAACAAATTTGATAACAATACTTCTTTATTTGTTTTTTTTTTTTTTTAATAAACGATTTAAAGAATTAATTAAAGTATATGATCATTTATTTTTAAACATAATAACGAATAATTTGTGTAATGTAATTAAAAAATTATACACTATATGTGTTTTTTGTTCAAAAGTAAATATTGTTTAAATTTACTTTCTTACTATACCCTGTGTACCATAACATAAGAAAAAGTTTTTTTCTTCTGTTAAAAACTTATTGAAACGACTGTTGTAACAGTTTTTAATTTCCTATTTGCAGCAACAGGTTTTTAACAGAATATCATTAAAGCAAATAGAAACAAAGAAAACGTCAAATAAATCAAAGAAGGTAAATTAAATATTTGACGCTTACAGGTAATGGAGGCTAAAACTGTGATGTCCTAACTGTCACCATTACCTGCAAGCGTCAAGTATTTATTACATGTCCTTTGAATTACTTAATGCTTTCTTTATTCCTGTTTAATTTAATGATATTCTGTTAAAAACCTGTTACTGCAAATAGGAAATTAACAACTTTTACAACAGTCGTTTCAACAAGTTTTTAGCAAAAGAAAAAAACTTTTTTTTTATGTATGGTACACAGAGTAGTTTTCAAAATAACAAATTTCAAATTTAGATGTTACGAAATTAGATACGGTTTGAACGAAGCTTTATTAACGTTTCTTCAAAAAGATTTTTAATTTCAAAAATACATCCGTTTAATTTTGTATATAAGAAAACTAATTGCAAAAATAATTATGAATACAAATGTGCAAAAAAATCAAAGCATGTAATTAATAATCTACTAAAGTAGCTGCTAATGTTACGAAACGTTTATTAATGTATAAGAGTAATTATGAAAATTCTGCTTGAGAGTAAATTGATTTTTAAGCAATTTCATTCATAAATTACGTTAAGGAATTTTATTTGTGATATTTATAAGACAAACCTTTTTAACTCCAAATTTCTTTAAAAAAATTTATATCAAAAATTAAATAAAGCTTAAATGCCATACTTGGATTAATTACAAATGAATTGAATAAACTTGATAAAAATAATTATTAAAATTTAGTCTCTAGAAGTTTTTTTTTTTACTTTTACCACATTCTAATAAATAGTCTCATTAGATTAAAAACATTAAAATTAGTTCTTTTCAAGTTTGAATTTGGCGAAATAAAAGCTATAGTAAAATTTCTGAAAAAATCGGATCAGTAAAAAATGAAATCCTGATTACTAAAATTTAAAAATTTGAAATGATGTAAGTCATTTTATTGTTTATGTTAGTGAGCAATGCAGTGTGTGTGTCTAGTGTTCATGCATAAATAATTTTTAATTACACACAGAAAAATTCTTAATAAAATGATTATGATTATGCTTAGGTTAAACCTAATCGTTTAACTATTAAGGATTGCTATCACAGTCTTATGATACTTCAAAAATATAAAGAAGGCGATAGTACTTCTGTATTTTCTAAAGCCAAGACTACAGAGAGTGTAATAATATTCACAAAATTAATTGAAACAAATTTACGTAAAAAATTGATATTTTTTAATCTTTATTGTTGCAAAGTAATACAAGTGAGTTTATTGCATTAAAAATGTTTTAATTTTTTTTTCTATACATGCACAGTTTTAACCAATGTTCAAAAAATACGTCAACAGCCAAATGGTTAACATGATTTAAAAGTATTTATACAAAATTTCAAACTGTATTAACGATTTTGACCAATACATTTTTATTATTTATTTATGGTAAAATAACGAATGCGTTTATATGTTTGTGTTAAAACCTTATTTGGTAATGGATACTAAATATTTAGTAATGCACATCAGCGATTTTTCTGTGTGTACTAATATTAACATAGTTTTCACTTAAAATTTTTCAAGCTTTTGAGAACAGTATTTCTAGTACAAAAATTTACTACTTACAAGATTATAATTTTTGAAAGCAATTGAATCCATACACATCGGTTTCCCAAATATGTTTAGTTCTGTATCAAAACTTAAAAATTTACATTTTAAAAATAGCTCAAAAGAAGGGGTATTTGTTAACATTGATTTCAGCTTTAAAATATTTTCTTTGTTGTTGTTTAAACAGATACTTCATATTTACAAAAATACACAAAAAGAACCGTTTAGTATTTTATAAAAAACTGTTTGCTTTTAATAAATTCATTGAAATACCGACAAATTAATTATTTAATGCGTTAAAAAAATTCTTATTAATACATTCACACCTGCTAACGCGATATCGCATCACTTAAAATTCTTTGCTTGGTTACAGTTAATGAGAATTATCTTACAATCTGTTTGGCCAAGAGACAACATTAATTATTTTTTATAATTACTAACTTATTAAATTTCATCAAAAAATAAAAATTAACATGGGCTTATTTAGTTTTGAATTTTCACTATTTTCTTTGAAAAATGAAAACAGAAATAAAAAAATTGCCGGGCGCAAATGTGTTAATAACAATTATAGTAATATAAAAAAAGTTATTAAACTTTAGTAATTTGTCTTAGACTTTAATAAATATTGTTTATTAAAACTTACTTGCAGTTTGTTTTGTCTTAGATTTTTTGAATGAATTTGTTTAATGTAAAATATATAAAGTTTCATGAACTTAATCACATGTGAGTAATAGTTTTGTAAGTTTTTCAAATAGCATTTATCTGATCCTGTATTATTTACGCACTTTACAGTCCAAGAACAAAATTAAAAAAAATTAAGTTGCCTAAAAAATAGTATTAGAGCACTCAAAAGTTTTCGGGATCATAACCAATGAATTTTTGCTAAAAAACGTTAACCATTTTTAAATTAGCAATTATAAAATAATAAAAAATAACTATATCTTATGTAAAATGCATTGGCAATTTGTGCAATATGATTGAATATATATAGTGCGCATGAGGCTGACGTTATATATTTTGAGATACAAGTAAAATAGATATTACCAACACTGGATTTTTGCAAATTTTCATCTATTAATAAAAGTCTGAAATCAGTTCAGTTACTATTAACACGGTATGAACGTAATACTGACGAATTGCATACAATTATTATTAAAGTCTGTTTAAAAGATTAACAGTATTAAACTATTACAATACGCATTGTCAATTAAAGTTTACCATGGGTTATTGTTTTGTTAGTATAATGAAATTAAAAAAGGATGGATGTTACTTAGCGAGAAGATACATACTAGTGGATCCGACCACCATCGTATTAAAAAAGTTGTTAGTTCCTGAACACCCCATACTGTAAACAATTACCAAACGACAGGTGAAAAATAAGTGCATATGAAACGTTAGAAATGTTAAATAATAGTAGTAATACATGCTGTCTAAAATTATAAGAAATGATGAAAGATACATTTTGTGTCTCGATACTCACAATTATCAGGAAAGACATGAGTGTGTGTTCATGAAGATGATCTACTTTTAATAATAATGAAGAAAATTGCACATGAAGGTTTCCTTTGAAGTACAATATTAATGAAACCAATTAAGCTTGGAAATTAATGTACAATCACTGCTAATTAATAAACTGCAAAAATTATAGCCATGGTGTTTGTATCAATCAAAATTCAAAAGAAAATGTTACATTGTGTCAATAAAATTACACATACAGCAAATGACTGACCACGTAAAAATAACGTAAAACTCAATCTGCACTCGTCTCATTTGCTTGATTTGGCTATGTGTAATTTTATTAAATTAGTCCACAAATTCGAGCACATTAATAGCATGCAAAGAGCTACCATTACGTTTTCAAATTTCTCTAGCTACACGTACATCAGTGTTTCCCAACCTTTTTTGTGCCATGCCCCACCTTTAACATTTCTAGAATTTTTATGCCCCCCCCCCTCCCCCATACTGGCATATTCCTCGGAATATCTCGACAAAGTTTACTTGACGACTTGAATCGCTTAGTTGATATTTTGGTATCGTTAAACGAAATTATATCTAATAATTATTTACAGCGTTTTTTTGAAAACTTGTTTTTTTGTTAAATTTGGTACCGATAGTTAGCATTGAATTCAAATTGCCTGGAGAAAATGGTTAAAATCAGTCGAGCCAATTTTTGAATTGTCCTCTTTAACTATCAAATTGCCCCCCTGTGGGGCGTAGGCCCTACGTTTGGAATCACTGATCTAGCACATGAATAAATAAGTCTTTTTGGGGTAAGATTTTTGAGTTGGTAAAATTTTTGAATGAGCAAAAATTGAAATCAATATTAACGTTGATTTTGTCAATTTTCGAAGGTGATGATAGGGAAAATAATAATTTTATACACTGTTGTCATTAAACGGAAAAAATGATAATGATAAACTGTGCCGTCTATTTAAAACACCAGAATAAATATTTGAGCAAATTCAGAATGTTCGTCAAAACAGTAGCTGAAAATCCCAATGATGCGTAAAAAGTAAAATGAAAAATTATTTTTTCTGTTTATTAGCAACAGTGTGTGGACGAGACTTTTTTTTACTATCATCAACTTTAAAAATTAACGGTATCATTGATTTAATTTTTTTTCAAAAATTTTATCAGTTCTATATTTTACCATAAAATTTTTTTTATCCTTATTTCAAATAGTTATTAAAAAAAATTCATAAAAAATGCCCTTTCCCGTTTTTTCATTTAAATTTGAATAACTTTCGAACGGCCTGATGTGTAAATATGAAACTGGAATTTCCTTGTCAAAAAAGAACGTCTATTGCAGTAAGATGACACAAATTGGTTCAAAGTACTGTTCTTCGCAAGCTACTTATTTTCTCCATCTCTTTGGCAACTTATGGATTCCGCGACAAAAAAATGTCTCTGTTTAAGGCACCAACTCATTAAACCACGTTTGCACATCTTTTTAGGAAAAAAACCGTTGCTATGCAAGCGCATGTCCTAACGATGTAAATAGGTAGAAATCACAAGGAGGTAAATCTGGTGAGCAAGCCGCGTGAAGAAAAATTTCCCAACTAAACATCGCAATCAATTCCTGAAGCACTTTTGCATTGTGTGCGGGCGCATTATTATGAACCAAAATCGACCTACGTTGCCTGCCTTTGTTGACATTCTTGTAAAGCTTGATACAAGTTAATCATTAAGTGTTAGCATCGATCAGTATTAACTATTTCACCAGGTTTTAACAGTTCACCATAGACCAGACATTTATGATCTCATCAAACACAGAGCAATGTTTTTAATGATGTCAAAATTCTTTAAACCACTCATAACATTATGATTTATCTAGAGCATGCTCGTCGTAAGCTTTACGAATATTCGAAACGATTCTGATGCAGATTTTTTCAAATGATAGCAGAAAATCAACGCTGCCCGTAAATCGTAATTTTCACATAAGTCGACACGTTAAACTCTACTGAAACTACTGTTAAATGGCACTAGTGTTGTTCTGATCTGAAAGCCTTTCCGTCAGAAGGCAACATAAGGAAATGGAAACTATGCGGGGTGCATGCATTAATACACTACAGGATGGCGTCACTCAAAGAGGAATTCCAGTTTTATATTTACACATCTGGTACTTAAGCAAAAGTCTTGAAATTTCGAACATATACTTGTAAAAGTTGGTGATTTTTTTATAGAAGATTTATCCCTGTAGGTGGCACTATATTCCTGAGCTAAAAACTTTTAACGTATGTGCTCTTCGGAATAGAACTAAATATGTAGAAAGATAAAAAAGTACAGAAAGTTACAGTTCATATATATTAACTACATGCCACTGAATAACTGAAAAAACAATTTATTGCTTACCTGTTTCAATTATAGACGACACAGATGCGCCAAGTTTGCTCAGAAAATTCCTTCGGTTTCCAGGGCAACAAATGTCGGGATCATAGTGTTCCTAAGTGAAGTAAAGTACTGATGGTTTAATATTTACATAGAATAAATTAAATAGGTTTGCAATTTAATTCTATGCGTTAATTTATAATAATTGGGGCAAATTCGTTCTATTTTCTTTGGTAAAGTTTCACTGTTGCATTATCCTTTCTTTACGATTAGATTATTTGATATCGCTATAGAATTTATCAAAAGATAACGAAAGTTCGCTCAAAAAACTTGGCGCATCTGGGCTGTCTGTAGTTTTGATATATTGTTATTCTATGCCCTAGACTGAAAATACGTAAAAATTATGCTCAGGATGTCGTTTATTAATAATATTATTTACGTTAATATGCTTGTAATTTTTAAAATTTTGATGAATCACACTATTAGTAGACTTAAATGATCGCAGATAGAATTTTTGAACTTATAAATTTGAAAATATGTTTCCACAATTAGAAACAAGTGCTAAACATATTTATAAAAATTTGAATATTTTACAGACGTTACAATAGATCATGCTTAAACAATGTGCTAAAAACGGTGACGAAAAGTTGACTAATTTTTTTCGCAGAGTTAAGCTGAAGCTCGTATTTCCTAAAATTTAAAATACTATGAAGTTACTAACTTGAAAGTAAGAAGCTATAGTCTGAGTATAGTAATCAATATATGTGTTTACAAGATTTTTTTTTGATGAAAAATAGTAAAGCAATCAAGCAATGATTGACTGATTTCAATAAAAAAATTCATTATAATGCAAATAACAACAAAAAATATCCCTATGCAGTTTTATGACTTTCTGTTAGATATTGGTCTGCAAACACTTAAATTGGAAACCAAAATTTTTTGTATCCTTTAGTTTTCTAGTGAGAGGGATAAATGTATTTTAAGTTTAAAAAATTATAAAAAAAATCCCCTTAAGCTATGGCATTAAAATTCTACAGAAAAATAAAACAAGTCTTCGACAATGTACGTACCAAATTTCAAGTCAATTGCTCGAACCGATCGAGCTATTTCTAAATATGTCCGAAAAAACGTCAAAAAACCATGTTTTTTAGCAAAATTTTTTTATCTTTATTATTATTTTTTTATGTAAACAGTATGGCGTTAAATTTATTTTTCTTAAAAAGTATATGAGTCCATGAGCGTTTGTGAAAAAATTTTTTTTATATCGTAAATAGTTAGCGTAGAATTTTTTTAAAAATTGCAATTCGATTTTCGATTTCTCTTCTCAGTACGAAAATAACAGCGTTCTGCGCTGCACTGTGTTGCCAGATTACGTTTTAATGCAGTCATTTCTTAGTTGAAATTTTTCAAACTTTGAAAAAGCAGGGAATATAAAATAAAATTTTCAACTTAGTATTTGGTACTTTTTTTATATACCTAATTTTTCATAATCTCTGCACTTTCCCTTTATAAATTTGAACGGTTTGTATTTAAGTAATATTTAAAACAATACATATAAAAAAATGACAATATTTTATTTCCAAACATAAGTGTCATCTTTCTACTTATAAAAAGATATAAAAAATATGATTATATTAACGTTCTTCTTATAATAATTATATAAAAAAAGCTCTATCCTCTTTATAATCTGCTTATGTGATCTTTAACATTCAAGTATAACAAGAGCTGAGTACTAGGAAGCTCTAGAAATATCTTAATTTCACTTTCTCCGTATAAGTGAATAGGAAAATTTCAATCTAATTAAATAATATTACACCTGTGTGTATTTCTAACATAATATTGATTTTTTTAGTTTTCAAAAATTTATACTTTAAATTCAAGTTCTACCTCTTTTAGTTTAAAGCATCGTCTGCATTTGATAGTCATAAAGAACTTGAAAAAAAGAGTTTTTAAGCTTCTTAAGATTTTCGCCCTCAATCCCTAAAATTTCACCCTTTAAAATCTTGAGTATTATTCACATTTAGTAATAATGCACTGGCTCCAACTAGTTTAACGTTATTTATAAGTTATTACATTAATGAAAAATTTGTCTATATTATGGATGAAAAGCAAATGTTTACATGTAAATGAAGTTTAATATTTTATACAAATTAACCTAAAATACGTTGTTTAAAATCTATTTACACACAAATAAATAGCTTGCTACAAAGTATTTTAAATTTATTACTTTTCACAACCAATTATTACTCATTTTAAAATTATACTGAATTACAATTGAAAACAATAAATTTCCTTGGCACTTAAATCACTAGTACAAGCATTTATAATCAGACATACATACATTAAAAACATTTTTATCTTTAATATTTCAGTGGCTTGAATTCACCAATCAAATCCACAAAATTAGTAAAAAATAGGGTGATTTTTCAATTACTTTTATTGGTAAATACATTCATTACGCGATAAGGAAACGTTTGAATTAAGATAATTCTAGACTTTCCTCGTACAGCAAATTGTTCATAAAAATATCATTTCAAATTTTTATTATTTGTACCTAATTTAGATATCTCAAATATCAAAGTCAATAAAATATGAATACTTGTCCCAACCATTAAAACATTAGTAGTATCCTGAAGAACAAAATCATTTACACATTAAGCACTTTACATGCGACTGGTTTTATGTGAAATACTAGATCTGTTTTTGAAATAAGTGAATGAAAATCATCGCATACAATGTATTAAACTATACTTTTTTTGAATAGAGTAATAAAAAGATAATTTTTCATGGTCTTTAATAAATTTAATGAAATTGCCTAAAATTTACAATGTCTTATTAGACGAAAAAAAAAAAAAAAAAAAAAACAAAAATTCACAATTGTAAGTAATTACAAAATAATTGAAAATTTATAACGATTCTCAAAAAATATCAGTAAAAAAGATCTAAATGAGGAGCGAAATTAATTACCGTTTTCGTTCAAAATTCGTTTACGGCAAATGGGACAGGTCGAATGCAAATTCAACCACGGCACTATACAATTATCATGGTAAATATGGAGGCACGGTAATTTTCTAACCATTTCTTCAACGATAAATGTCTCCCAACAAATCGAACATTGATTATTGACTACTAGTAGCTCATCGGTCACCTGAATTGTCGGAATCGAATCAATTGAGGTTCTGGACAAAGGTGGAGTTCCTTGTGATTCCATTTGATTCAGTAATTGCGACACAATCATATCTAACCCGTTACGGCCGAATGCATAATCTTCTAAATTTCCAGCAATTAGCATATCATTGCCGAACAACTGATTATTCCATTGAAGTACATCGACTACAGTATCTGTGTCCAATAGCAAATTTCTAAACGTTACACTAATTTTTATTTTTGTAAATAAATGATAATTAGTTATTTAAAAATTGATTAAAATTTGAAATCTAACAGTGGTCGTCGGATTCGTGATCTTATGCCGTAACGTATTGGATTCGAACGAGCCGGCCGCTGGGAACTCCTTCGTGTTGCTCTACCGCTTGAAGAACCGTTAGAGTTATTTGAATTATTTGAATCGTCAAGCGTCACCTACGAAATTAAAAAAACCTACTTTTATTTCAATATTTATAAACACCTTAGCAATCAAATAAATATGTTGAGAGAATATTTCAAAGTACATGAAAATCAATGTTTGCTTTTAAATTCATTGTTATCAGAATGAAATTTCACCTTGATAAAGATAATATTGTTTTCAATACTTTTTATTTCATGAATTCGCATTAATTAAGAATATCATTGTCACAAATGCTTCTGTTAATTAAAGTCTAATTTTTATGCTTGAAATCATAAAAAATGAAAACATAAAGTACTTTCATATAGCTGTATTACATTATAGTAATATTAAATTTAAATTCATATTTAGTCCGTAATTACATATCTAGCTTAAAATTTTAATAAGCAAAATAATTTCTGACAAATGTCTGGAGACTTCAATCCCCTATTTTCAGAATGTTTCTGTGTCTCCATAACAACAAAAAAAATGCCATTTGTGCTATAATTTAATTGAGTTATATCACAAAAGTTGGCAATGAATGCTATTAAAACATATAAACTTTTATACTGAAAAAAACTTATTTTCTTTTTTAAAAAATGACCTTAGTACTATATTGATTATTAATATTTATAAAAAATTTGCATTAAACTTTTCGTTTTGAACATTAGTTCGATATTAATTTGAAACAGATTTCTATTTCTTGGATTTTAAATTTGATGCGGAATATAATTTAAAATTTTTGTGACTGTACAAATAATTCTCTTGATATCTGAAAAGATTATTGCTACAAGTATATAGTACTATAATCATAGTTATATTTTACAAATGGTACTCATAAAGTAAAAAAAATTTAATATACATTTTTTCATATTTATAAATAAATATATGAATGTCTACACTTGCACTGAGTTGTCTCAATGAAATTAAAACAAAAATTATTAAAAATATAATCTTTCCATAGCAAAAGAATTAACTATATAATGTAGCGCCATATACTATAATATTTTTTGTAACTACTCTGCACTTTCGACCCACTGATGAATTTTTTTGCTTATTTATAATCAAATTTGTTCTCTACTAACGTTGCCAACACTATTAACACCTAAACTTACGTTTAAACGCTTACAACAGAAGCTAAATCGTCCAAAAACCGTCCCCAAATTCACATTTTGTCACGCTAGTACTTATTCAGCGTCTGCGAAAATACGATTTCATTCCATGAAAAATCCTTTACAGCGAAACAAAAATTTATAAGCGGTTTTTGAAAATTTAGCTTCCACTATAAGTGACCAAACTAAAATCTTACATGTTAAGTATAAGTAAACATTATAAATAAATAAAAAAATTGTCAGTGGGCCGAAAGTAATGTATTTTTTGTTTATAACAACACATGGTGATAGTAACATTTTCTTAATGTTAATACTGTTAATAATGTTAATACTTATTTTATATTTCAAACAAAAAAATGCGGAGCCCAGAAGCACAAGTAAAAGCTTTGTTAAGCTGTGATTTCCTAGCTGAGTTTTTATCTCGTAACGGTGTGCAGAATAACTCGGCGTTTTTAGTCTTCAAACGATATTTATGAAATAGATATAAAAAATCATTACGAATTCCGCAGCTAGGAAACAAATTTTGTCCATTTCTATATTAGTTGACGGCGAAAAACGCGCGACTTATTCCGCACACCGTTGCGAGATAAAAACACAGCTTTAGACATTCATATATTGTGCAGCCTTTGGAAAGCGTTTTATTTTAAACAAATACTAGCACTTAATGCAACATTTTATCTAATAACATAGTGATATTTAGCTTTTTATAATACTGTACGGTTCATGAATTGTTCGAAGAGTTATCTATTTTTTGTTCTTAAAATGAATCATTGAAAAATATATTTTTAAAGATACTTTTTAGTTTTAAGCCTTTCTATAGCTTCATCGAATCTTTTTAAAATTATTATTAAAAAATGAAGTTAATTATATTAAAAAATATACATAAATATATATTGAAATTTAAAATTCCGAACTTTTAAGGAAAAATAAACTCATACGTTAAAATAATTTGTAAACCGTGAATTATAAAAAATTAAGCACAACTTTATTGTATGAAACAGAATATTTTTTAAAAGGCATTTAAAAGCCGCGTAACCGGGAAGCTTAATAAAGCTCTTGGTACATTTAAAACAAATATGAGTGGTTTATGAAAAAGACGATTAAAAAGTGATCAAATTTATTGCATTGTTTCAAAATCTGGGAAAAATTGGGTTACTTTTGAATGACAAATAACTTCGTCATAACTTTTTTTGCATTTCTCATACTAGGTACTGATTCATATGAAAAATATCAATTTAAGTAATCTTCATATTTCTAAAATAATATGTTTATAAGCTTAGCTTTTCCGAAATCGTCTTCAGTATTTTAAATTTTTAAAAATTACACTTCATTAACAGAATTTTAATATTCAGTTTTATTTACCGTATCGTCCATTGGTTGCTCTTGTTGAACTTCATTTTCTATAAGTTCTACGAAGCCGCTTGAGCACAAAGGACATTTGAAATCCTATTACGTACAAATTAATATAAATGTATCTCGTTTATTGCAATAATTGTTTTTTAAATTACTTCAGCATTATCAATTTCAGTCGAACATGAATGACAAAAGTAACGGGAACTAGAATTCGATTCAATTGCTGCTTCTGCCATAATTTCTACAAAAACATTAAGTTAATTTCAGCACTTATTTTTTACGATTCTATTCGAATTAGCAATACGATACAAAACGAAATATTCTAGTGCTGTTCTCAAAACTTTCGTTTTCCTGTATCGGTAGCAGTTGATATGTTAAATTATATATTTCGTACTTACTTTGATGTACGAAATTTCACTAATTTGTTAGAGCAAAATTTACGCAATATGCAAAAACAGCAAATGAAGAAAAATAAATATTGATAAATGACGTTGCTGTGAAAAAATTTTAATGGCAATTATAAGCGTGCGCAGTTTTATATATAAATTACGCAATGACTTTAAAAACAGGACTAGTAACTGTTTAATTGAATAGTCACGTTTTTGAAAATTTGTTTAGAATTGCACTGGATTGTATGCTCACGCCTTTGATAATTAGTTTAAGCTAATTGTGATTCATTTTTTAAAGAAATGCGTATTGATACGTGTTATTTTTGTTCGTCACATATATATCCAGGACATGGAATACAGTTCGTTCGAAATGATTGCAAAGTATGTTTTCTATTCAGACGTTAGTTTTTGATTCGTGGTCCTGTTTTGGCTTAACAGACTTAACATTGAGAATCGAATGATTCAATTTTTTTTTGCCAAAACAATCTTTGAGACGAATAATCGGCTTGATTAGCGCAAAAGGACCTGTCGATTCTAGAGAAAAAAATAATTGCAATTCATTTTTAGTTGAAATTACCGCCTTAAACTGTTTATTTGCTCCCATCCAATCTTGTTTTTTATTTCTTTAGGCACAAAGAAATACCTAGAATAAGCGCTTAAGGGGTTTTGATAAATTTATCTTAACGAGAGTTCGGTTAACTATTAATAAACTTATTCGATCTTATATAAAATTTTTAAAACCAAAAATGCTTGGTACTCGGGTTAGTGTCACTTTTAGCATTTGTTCACTGTAGAGCTACTTTGTCATCGCTTGTGCAGTTACAAATTTCTAGAAGAAACATTATGCTTACTAAACAAAAAAAGTTAAAAGATAGGCAAAGGACTTTACCAAAATCGGCCCCACCTCGAAAAGGGTCATTCTGGCGAATTAGACTAGACATGATTGTGAATATTATGCAATAAATTTTTACTTCACAAAACAGTGGGAACATGGTTTAAAGTGGGTCTGAAGATCTGAATTGCTATTATAAAAATGCTTTAAAATTTAACTAAAAAACACTGCAAAAATAAAACTGTTGACAAATATGGATAAGCCATTCTATGGGCTTTTAAAAGGTAGAAACCATTTTTTTAAAAAAAACTGTGGTTAGGAAATAGGGGCGTAAAATTAAAAAAAGGTTTTCTTTGTTAATTGATGAAGATTTTATGCTTTTGAATGGAGCTACAATTTTAAAAATTATAAAAACAAAATTTTCATTTTATTCGAACAAATTAGGTTATTTATTCTCATAGATTTTTGAAATTTTCTGTACTTTTGTATTCATCCAATTAAAAGTTTTAAATAAAAAGCTTAATAATAAAAAATTAAAATAAATGTAAAAAATCATTAGATTTTTATCATAATACAAATTGGTTTTTGAAGTTCTTAATTCATATATTTGTCCCATACACCGAAATAATGTTCAGTATTAGAAGGGAAGAAATCTAAAGGAAGAGAGTTAAAAATTAGTTTTATTAATTTTTATACTTAAAAGAAGGGGTAAGCAACTCGCGGCCCACCAAGCGGTTATTTATATTAAAGGTTTATTAAATTTTACTAAATTAATTCAATTTATACATATACAAACTTGCCAAATTCCATATTAAGATCTTCAAGTGTACATATTGGATTTTCATTTTTTTTGTGCAGTTTTTTTTTTCACATTTTCTGTGTTTGTAATCAATCTTTATTATATGAATAGATTATGAATTATAAATAAATAATTTTTTTGGTTCGCTAAAAATTTTAAGATTTAATTAGACCCTTTGTTGAAAAATGTTGCTAACTCCTACTTAAAAGTATTAGCTACATATACCGTAAAAAAATAGTTTGTTACACGTTATGCTTAATAGCGCAGTACATTTAAAGATAAAAATTTATATAAATATGTAGAATTATAAACGTAATTTTTTTGCAGGTTTTTAAATTTTGTCGATCGAAATGTCATGCGGCTTTTAAAAAGAAGAAAAATCCACGTAAAGTCAAATGGACAAAAGCGTATAGAAAAGCAGTTAGTAAAGAATTAGCAATTGATCCTGCATTTGAATTTGAAAAGCGGCGTAATATTCCGTTGAAGTACAATCGAGAATTGTGGTCTAAGACTGTAGACGCTATCAAAAAAATTGAAACGATAAAACAGAGGCGACAAAATCTTCACATAATGCAAAGACTTCGAAAAGCTACTGAAATCGAACATAGACGTGATGTAAGGGAAGTTGAGCGAGATATGTCACTGATTAAGTCACCAGTAGCTGACAAAATTAAAAAAAGTGAAGAGGAAATGGAAATTGATAATGAAGTTGAAGTTGAGAAAATCACTGAAGCAGAACATTCAGAATGTGAAGAAGTTTTGGAAACTGATGAAGAAGAATGTTTAGCATATGCATAATATTTTCAATGGAAATGAACCGTATTAGTAATTCTAGGCTAAGTGTAAAATGATATTGATGTTAACATTTTACACGTGATGAATGTATTTCCATACATTTTTATTGTAATTTAAAGTCTTACTAAAGCTTTTAAAACATGTTCACACAACACTTTTCATTTTTTTCGGTTTCCGAAAAAATAGTGAAAATTTAATGACACTGAAAATTTTTTATTATCGTTTGAAAAAAAAATCTTATTTGCTTTTATAATAAAAAGCTTATTAAAATATGTAACAAATAAAATATTTATTACTTTTAAAAAAAGTTATTAATTGGAATTTATTAATAATTGGTTAACGTGGCGAATTTCATATTGCCTAAGAATCAATAAACATTGTGTTAATATGTTGGAATGCTGTTGCGAAATAAAACTACTTTTCCTTGTTTATTTTTCGCATAGCATAATGTTTTTGGATTAATAATAAAATATATAATTGAATATTTAATATATAGTCATTTTTTTAAAATATGTTCACCAACATTTATTAAGTAGTTCTCAATCGCTAACATTGTTAAATATCTTTTGTAATTTTTTTAGTTGAAATTTTTTATGTATTCACAGAAGCAGAACTAATACACTCTTTCATAGACTGATGTATTTTTTGTACCAATAAAATATATTAGTAATATGTAAAAAATTTAATAAATTTTAATGAAAATAGGTATTTTAAAAAAATAAAAATAAAATTGTTTAAATAATATTTTGATTCCTAGTATTGTAAGAAACTAATATTGTGATATGGAAGCAGTTAAAAATATTACCTATTTTTTATATAAAAGCTAAGTAGCATCAAATCGATGTAACCCATATTTTTATCTTTTAAATACAAGGCGATAAAAGTTATGAATACGTTCGAAAAATTCGTTAAATTCGTGATTTTATATGTCGAAACACTGAAATAGGCGTGTAAAAAAATGTAATGTTCATATAACAAAATTTAATCGATGCCATAATCTTTGTAAAACGGAAAATGCTAATAAATTGAAGATTTTATGCACACTTGATTAACGAGAAACAAAGGTAACTGATACAATTAACAGTTCTTTATTAATCATTCCTTTTTTGTTTCTCTAAAAATTTCAATGTTTGAAGTTTCAGTACTGCTTCATCAATTTGATCATACAAATCTTGAATCCGTTTTAAACTTGTTTGTGCTTTTGAATTGTATCCATTTGTCAATATTCGTAATTTTTTCTCCATTTTTGTAGCTCGTTTAGCTTCACGTGTCATATGAAGCCGATTTTGTTCAAATAACTTTTCCGCGGCATCTAAACGGTCTTTCTTACTAGCCAAACTTGCTCTAGTATAGCGATTTTGAGATGGCAAATATAAAATTTGATTTAGGCATTCTTCCCAAACTTGAACATATGAATCGAAAGGCAAATTTCCATGGCCCATGTTCTTTTTCACTGATTCCATTTCAGCGTTTAGTAACTCTTCAGCTTCTTTCAATTCATCTGGATTAAATTTTTGGTAAGGATGTTTTTCTAGGTGTTTGTTCATTAATGCTGAAGTATCAGTACCGTCTTTCTTTTTTTTTACAAGAATGTCAACAGGATTCTCGATAGCATCGTAACATTGCATTGTTAACATTTCAGTTTTTATCATTTCTTCAGCTCTTTGTAATTCAGTTAGTTGATTATATTCTGTTGATGGGCGTAGAATATTGAAATTGATTTCACGAGGCCTTGGCATCGATTTTTGAATAACCGTTGAACGAGTTGCAAATTCTCTTTTTTGTCGCTCCAATTCCTCCTGAAGTCGTCTTTCATCAATTACACTTTGGTCCTCAATATGATCTGTACCTGATTTAAAAATAATATTTAATTTTGAAATGAAATAAATTTCATACTAAAAAATATTCCCATCAAAGGAGATTAATTCATTCAATTTTTATTTTTACTGTTTTATTACAAAGGTACTTAACTCAAATCAGCTTGCGTGCCAAGTAAAAATTTACTAAATTAATGAGTCGCACATATCAAAATACAATTTTGATATGTTTCGGACAATTTAAACGCAGTGTTAGATATTGGTGCCAAATTTAACAAAAAAGCAGATTTTTGTAAAATCTCTGTAAATAATTACTAATATAATTTCGTTTGATGTTACTAAAGTATCAACTGGACGATTATACTCGTTAAATAAACTTTTTCTGGGTTTTCCGAGGAGTGTGCCAGTATGTGGGGCATAAAAGTTTCAGAAATGCTAAAAGTGGGGGCTGGCACATAAAAGGTTGGGAAACTGCCTTAGAATATAATCTAAAAGTAGAAAATGAATGGGAACTCCTGGTTTAAAGTAGGTTAATAAATTACATTCCTTCAAATAACTCATGAATTGTTAAGTATTATAAAAAACTAAACATCAAAATTTTTAGCGCTTTGAAATAACATTTATACTTTAAAAATTTTTTGTCAAAAGTCACATTGTAGGAAAATCCAACAAAACTTTTTTATTTTTTTGATAATCTCTCCTTTTATCGGTTATCATTTAGTTATTCATACCATTTATTATTGGTGCTCCGTCATTATCACCATCTTCATCTTGCAATATGATTTCATAATCGTTTTTAGGTGCGGGCAGTGTTTTTAAACTGTCACGTAATACCGTTTTCAATATCTTTCGTTGCTGTAGTGGTGTTCCGCGAACCGAATTAACACCGTCTACTAAATTAATACTTAACTGGTCACGAATTGGAGTGGTTACAGTTGAAGAACGGCTAGAGAACGAACCAGGAGTACTTTGTGGTAGCATGGCCACACGATTAGGGGTCATTGCTGCCAGAAGTGTATTTGGTGTTTGGACTATTTGCGTCTTTGGAGTCGCACCACTAAAATCAACATCTGTCAATGTAGGATTGACACCACCTTTTAATGGCGTGTCGACGTGCGACAATGCCATAATATTCTGGGCCTCTTGCAGAACACGATCAATTTGCGGTGTCGGTGTTCGTAATTCGACTGCTTGCATTTGCTGTGGTTCAATAACGGAATAATTCGAGAGCAACAAATCGGTTGCTGTGCTCTCACTGTCACCACTGCCAGTGCTCGGGTCGGAAACCGCTTCTTTGGCTAGTTCACCGGCTCGTGACAGTTTTACAACAGACTGCAATTCGGCATCAGAAATTTGCGGTTCTGGTAACACCAGTTTCGACCGCTTCCTAATGGGTTCCATATTAGTGAAAAGAGCATCAGGTGCCTCATTTTCTTTTCGTTGCTTCAACTTTTGCTTGTCCCGATTTCGTTCCCGCTCTTCCTTTTCGACACGTAATTCACCTTCTAAATCCTGTTGTTTCAAATTCGAAAAATCCAATTGCTGGCGTTCCGCATGCTCGGCATCCTCCGAGGTTGTATCGTAAAAACCGGGCATTGGTTTCTTTTCAAAAGGTATCTCAGCATTATAGTCAATACCGGCACGTCGTTTACGTCTTCGCACCGGTAGCTCGATACCGGCCGCACGTAATTCACGTCTTTTCTGTAAAGCCGCCAAGCGGCGCGCTTCTTCGAGTTGCTTCTCACGAGCTTTGCGTTTCGCCTTTTTTCCCTGCGTATTCGCAAGTCTAGCACGCGCTTCTGAAAGCATTTCCAGCTCGTCTTCGTCCATATCTTTGGGGTCAGGCCGTGCCGGTTTTGTTTCCGGATTCGGGTCAATTTCACCGGGTTTAAGCTTACGCGGATCGTCGGCTGCGTCGATGCCCGCATCTGTGTCGCCATCCTCTTTTCGCTGTGCTTGATCAAGCAAGTATTCGTAGCGCTCTAAACATTGCGCTGCCGTACGACCGATTATCGGAGCCACGGTTCGCCATTGCGTTGGCATCAGTTTCGCCAAATGCAATAGTTTTTCATCTTCTTCACGCGACCATTCTGTCTTTTTAATAGACGGATCAAGCCACTCAAACCACCTTGACTTACACTGCTTTGCCGACTTCCGATGCAACAAAGAAGCAATTCGCGACCATTGATTCTTGCCATATTTCATAACAGCTGCTTTCAAAATTTCATCCTCAGTGTTTCGCCACACACCTCCTTTAATCATAATGCGAGGCATCTTGCTTATTTAGTTGATTAATTACAATCCGCAAAAAAACAATTAAATCACAGATTATTATCTGTGATCAAAAATATACTGACTGCCACAGACTACGCAGATCGGTAACGATCATCATGGACCTAATATACATGGACAGTTCATCGAATAGAAAGAGCTGATGCTAACACAAAGGTTGTTTCTGACCACAGAGCAT
>AGDA01019990.1:0-12595 GCA_000281935.1 Mengenilla moldrzyki | reverse complement strand
CCGACATTTCATATGCACCAACCTAATAGATCAATTTTCTCCAAGTTTGTTTAGGTTTTTTTTATAACTTTATGCCTCATATAATATAATAAAATTTAGATTAATATCGAAAATACATCGAGTTCCAATTGACCCACTTTTCATCCAATGCTCTATATGTTGCTATAAGTAAGACATAACATGCGAAAAAAAAATATTTTTGATTTAATATGATGAAAAAATATAAAAGGAAAAAGTCAAGAGATATCTGCGCTAAGTCAGGCAAATTAAAAGCGCAATTAATGTATAAATGTATGTGAAATGTTCAATGAATCCGCTTGGGTTTCTCAGGATTAAAAGTAAATAAAATTAATTAACTTTTATAATGATTTTTATACATTTTGTACACTTAAAATTAATCAACCATAAATAACTGATTTAAATATATTAACAATTAGGTATTAAAGCTGAAATATGTTTGAAAAATTGTAATGCTTGTTAAGCTTTTTAATAGAGTAAAAATTAACTTGCATTAAGAAATATATAATTTTTGTGTCGAATAAACTATTTTTAAGGAATTATTTTTTGGGTTCATGCGGTGTCAATTTACCGGATTTGAAAGAAAAACTGGATACGATAAGTACTAGACAACCGTTCACATTTAAAGATTCTGTAATCGATTGTGATATTAAGAATGTCATTAGTAAACGATTAGATACAATTATGATGAAGCGCATTGAAAACATGAAGGAAAAGGTTTGAATTAATTATTTCTTTTGTTGTTTTTAAATTTTTTATTTTATTTAAAAAGACATCTGATCAGCTGCACGCGACTGTTGTAAAAAAATCAGAACAAGACTGGACACGATTCGTGGAAAAGAACTCAGAACAGTTTCGAGTAACTAGTGAACGCGTACTTAGCTATAATCGAACACCTTTTATGGATCCACCTAGTGTAGATTCAATGCCGTTTAGTATTTCGTCCGTAGATATGTCGTTTGAGGAATTGGAATTCGCTAAAATCATTCAGAAATACAACGATGCAACCATTGGTGGTAAACCGAAGCCAAATATTGTCGAAGAAGTTGAAAATTTTACGGACAAATTACCAACTAGTGTGAGTTTATTTTACTAACTAAGAATATTTATTAGATTTAATAATTCATGTTCAGAACAAGTGGAAATTAATGGCAATTGCTATGTAATATTTTAGTTTTGAGATAACAAAGAACACTAGTATAGTTTTCTGTACATAAGATTTAATTTTTATTTTAAACATATGTCATGGTCAACTTTAAGGAAGAAAGAAGGACATGAAACATATACTGTGTGTGCTAAATGGGTGGAGACCACAGTATCCGAGTGTTAGAGTTCTAGAAATTCTTAATCTTTGTAAATTCCTAAAATTACTTAACCTGGATTGAAAAAAAAACCGCTATGTGAGCCGAATCTAGCTCTTGCTCACATCATCCGGCCCGTTGAAATATTTTGCTTGAATTTTTATTTTAATCCTTGTTACGCGATTTTGTTAAAATCTACTTACTGTACATGTAATGAAATATATAAATAATATAAAGTACTAAAATACGATAAATCATGATTCTTTAAAAATTACATAACATCGTTCGCATATATACCCAAATAAGATAATTTATTATTACTATTATCTATTGTTAACTGTCAAATTTCGGTGTTCAAATACTTTAAAATTATAGTTATAATTTTTGTCAAAAAAAGAGTAGGGAAAAACTTCATTCAAAACATTATTGTGTGCACAGCGTTTTTAATAAAGTTTTCTGACCCGGAAGAGATTTTGAAAATTCCATTTTGTGCCGCACTTAAAAGTATTTGTCCACCCCTGCTTTAAATTAGAAATTTTACTTTTCTGTAGCTCTTTCAAATTCTTTGGTACTCAGACTTCCATCTATTACATTGTGAGCGATTGACGACCGACCGAAATTGAACTTGAAATCAATCGATCAATCGCGATCAACTTGTTGACAATTCCTGGTTCACAGTATAGATATTGTATAGTAATTGACTTTTAACAAAATGATGAACACTTTAGTTAGATTTGGTGAAGATAGTTTTGTGGCAACAAAAATATAATAATTATTTCTACCTTATAATTGCAAATAGAAATTTAAAGAAATGTGGCAATTGATTGGCACTATGATTGCGTTTCCATTAATGGCTGATGTCTCACATCCGATTGATTATCGATACAAAGGACATTCGATTGTAGTCATGGTCATGAATGCCACTAGTTTTTTGGAAAAGCGTTACAAACAATACATGGAGAACGTAGTTGGTGCTAATTTGCAAATAGCTCGTCGCGGCGGGATTCCGGGATTGCTGTCGCTAGTTTGTGCCTATGTGAATGTTCGGTTGCATAATAATTATCCCGAAATGGAAAAGGAGTGGTTTGAGGATCGTCCATTGTGGCCAGTTGTGTATTTTTGTATGCGAGCCGGTGATATGAAAACTGTGTTTTTCATCCTAAGCAAATTCGAGTTTGGTTTTTATTTTACTTCACAATACATTATCAACGTCTTTTTCTTTAAATGAAATTTCAAAGTTTTAGATAACATCTATATATATATATAGGGAAAGAAAAAAAACTTTAATATTTTTGTATTTCATCTCACAATTTTTATTAATCGTTGATAAAATACAGTGGATGATAACTATATGCATTTTTGGGAATCTACTTTTTTAATTTGGTATATAATAAACCAATACTATGTTAAAATGTTCCGATATTTTTTTAATAATCATTCCTACGGTTATTTTTTCAGTAACAAAATGTGCTTGTTTTTTTATTAGTAGTTTTTAGTAGATTTTCAAAAACGCTTTACAATGTGGCTAGAATATCCGTTTTGAGTAATAAATATTAACAACTATCAAAAAAAATTGATAAAAAAAACAAATTACATATTGGGTACACGGTTGCTCAAAAGTTACAAGGCATCTTATTATTGTTTTTAACTAAATATTTATGACTAAATTTAAAAAATTTTCCTGAAATCCATTTAATTTTTATTACAATATTTAGTGTGTTTACAATTGTTTAATTTTTTTTTACCTTTGTAATTAATTACACAGAATTAGTGCTATTAAAAACGTAAAAACTATTACGTTTTATAGCAAAATGCCACTAAATGTTGCGTCAACGTCATGGATATATTAATAATAAAATGAAAATTGTCCAAGTTTGTAATCTTAATTATTCATCAAAATACTTATATTCGGTTGGATATATTTTAGTATTGAAAAAAACAACATATGATATTCGTTCTCTCTCTTATTCGTTTGGAGCTGAGTTTTGTGTATTAGAAATAAACATTAGCAAGTCTTGAATCTTTTTATTTCAAAAACAGTTCACTTTTCAGAACAATAACTTATACAAAACTTTTAACAAAATAAATAGATTTAAAGATATATTCGAACTAATTTTAAGTTCCGATTAAGATCAAAATTAGATAAACATTGTTTTCTTGTATGTTTTAATTTATTATGCGAAGAAATATTGGGAAAAACCATAATTTATTGTAACTAACGGTGAGCTTCTTTTACTTTATTTTTATGTTTGGAAAGTGATTAAATGAATTTTTGTAAACGTTATATTTCAGATTTTTTGCTCACAGCCAAAAATGAATATAAACAAAGTCCAGAATAGAATTATGCACGAAAAATAAAAATAAAAAAGATTTTAATTAAAATAAATCCAACTGTTAAATTGCACGAAGTCTTACTTACATTCTATCACACAATATTTGTCACATTTATAACTAATATAAAAAAAAATCAACAAAAAACTCAAAAAAGAGTTTTAGCACTCTGATTTTAAAGCAGCAGAAAATAAGTGGGCACAGAATACAAATATAGAAAGCTTTTTATAAGACACTTTTTTTGTAAATTCCCCTCTTTAAAAAAAATTTGTTTTTAGAGATAAACACTGAAAGCATTTTGTTGTGGGTTACTCCTAAATCCCATAACCTTGCCACCAATAGATTATAACATATAAAAAAAAGTCTTAAAACTTCCAAATGTACTCGCCTTCAATTAAGAGTACTTTGCTGAAAATACGAATTTAAGAATTGAAAACATTTCCTTGTCAGTAGCAAAATAAGTTTTAAAATTTAAAAATAGTATTGTTCGATTTTAACGCCACGTTGCGACAAAAATTAATTTAACATCAAATATTGTGAAAAGCAAAAAGCAATGTTTTTTGTATTTTACATTTTTTTATACAGATCTTTTTTCTAAAAAGTGAACTGTTTTTGAAACAATTCGATTTATACGTTTTGCTAGCTCCCATTTTCAACCAACAGACTTAGCCCCAAACGAATTAGGCTACGAAAGTCTTATGCGCTTTTAAATCCAGAGATATGTTTAATAGAATGCGGGTATTTTGATCAAAATCGGGACGACATCATTCGGGACCCTTCTTTGTTAACAGTTATTAAAAATTTGATGCAATTTAGAAGTCTGAAATGAGGCGAGAACTTCATTCTTAATGTTATTTGTGCATTCATTATACTCTAGACGTTTTCTAGCCACTTTAGTAAGTACAAATTACTCATTTTTTTTAACCTTAAATATCTAGGAATAAATTTGAGTCTTTAAAGGAAATAGTAGAGCAAATATCTAAAATTGATAGTCGCTCAGATCTAGAACCAACCATAATTCAAAAACTAATCCAGGCTCAAGATAGGCTAAAAAGCGAATCGCGACTGATAATAAATTCAACCTCGGACATCTATAAAAGAGCTGTATATAAAGCGATAGCTGGTGATGATGTAGATGACTTATTAAGCAGCAGTTTACTTCAGACGGCCGATGATGACCTTTGGTACAGGCTATTCGTTATTTTAGGCCGAGCTCGTATTCTGAGTTCCTCGTCAGGGTCCATGAATAAAGAGGAAGATATTTATGGTTTAATAAAATTACAGAAATCCATAGTTGACGATTGTGGCGAAAAATATTACGAAAACGCTCTTTTATATTTTGAACTATTGATGTTAACCGGTCAGTTTGAAGCGGCTGTTGATTTTCTTTGGCGTCGAGATGAAGAGTTTGCCATTCATGCCGTTCATTTAGCTATAGTTTTAAATGAATCACAGCTTTTAAATATTACGAGCTCAGTGGATGGCCCTTTGATATGTCGAAAAACTATGGATCCACGACCAGTGTTCACATTAAACTATGCTAAATTAGTGCAAGCTTACGTTAATAATTGGGCACATTTGGAACCATATTTGGCTTTGCATTATTACTTTTTGCTTCGGCATCGGTTGGACGCAAACCGAAAGAGTTTATTTGTTACTTGTACAGCTAATTTAGCTATTGCTACCAGGAATTATGATAAGATTTTCGGCAGGCTTGAGCTTTTATCTGTATCTGATATGCATGTACGTCGGGATGGATATATTGATCGCTTAGCGACTGAAACTACTACACCAGTTCAATTGCTGGAGTACACAGCAGACCTGTTGCACAATCGTGGTCAAATCGAAGATGCTTTACATATTTATAATTTAGCAGGCAGTCAGGCTAAAGTTTTGATGTTGGCCAATCGTTTATTAATGCAGGTTTGTTTGCTATAACGTTTAAATATGAATACCAATTTTAGATTATGTAATCAGTTAAACGTATTTGAGGTCTATAACCGTCATGGGATGTAGCACAATTTTGTTTAATGACAATTATATCCGTCAAAAATAGAATTTTGTAACGATTTATTATTTAAATCGTAATTTTAACGAAAATTAAATTTTATTCATTATTTGTAAATTTCAATATATTTAAAATACTTAGAGGTCAAGACGATGCAATAACATTGTGTAAATATTACTAAATTTAATTGTTCATTTTCTAAAATCAGGCTTGATTTTTTATTCATTATGTTAAGAGTGCTACTTACTCAGTGTTTGACAGCTACAAACATCATAGCTAGATTATCGCGATGCAAACTGACGTGCATTTTGCCAAAATGTCACTGCGCTTAACTGGTTAATCTGTTAACTTTATTGTATTCACTAACGAGATTTCAATTTTTCAAAAAAGAAAAATATTAAAGAGGCTCTAATGTATAGATCGAACTAGTTTATTTGTCCCCAACGGTTTATTAAGAACTTTTTATCGACCATATGTGTCCTATAAGACAGTGATGTAATATGTATACGGTAGTGTGTCATATATTTTTTGTTTTATAAAATAATTATTTGTAGGTGATTTCAACTGAGCCTGAAGATCCGAAAAATGATATCAGAGCTAGAGTCTTAGAGTATGCACGTAACTATTTAGAGAGACAATTTCGATCACCTCTTAATCAGCTGGCTAGTAGTAGGTCGTCAGCAATGTCAGTAGCATCGTCGAGTTCATCGATTTCCACATTTAACATGCTGTTACGCCTTGCTGAATTTTTCGATTTGGCATATGCAAAACGAAACACAGAGGCTTTGGAATACTTAAGTCAATTAGATTTACTTCCGAAAACGGTTGACGATGTCGATGAAAAAGTGAGTGGATTACGCTTCATGGCACATGAAATACGTACTGTATTACCGCATGTGCTTCTAATGACGATGACAATTCTGTTCAAGTTATATCAGGAAGTTAATCGTCGAGCTTGGACCACTAATGAAGCCGAATACGAGCAAAATTCTAATGTAAGTTACTTCATTATTATCTCTCTATTTAATTGCTTGAACATTTAAAGGGATAATTTGTAACCAGACATAAAAACTTAAACAAATGTAAAGCTTAAATGTCAGATTTCCAATTAATCGAAATACAATAGAACCTGGCATAAAGATCATTTCGCATAGAGAGTAATTCGTATAACGAGCAAAATAAATTGTAAAATAATAACTTGCTTAACGAATTACTTTTCGCATAATGAATGGTCTAAATAGGGAAAGCTAAATCGTGTGATAGAGCTTTTCGTGTTGTTGCTACATTAGCTTGTATTTAGAACTATTTGCGCTAGTGTCTAGCGCATATATTTTGCTTAAATGTACTAGTTAATTATTTTTTAATCCAAATAGTCATTAATATTTATTGCTTTAATGTTATTAAATAGTATTTGAGAAAAATAATTTTAAATAAAAATAAAGAGCAGTACACATATTTCGATTATTTTTAATTTAAACTTGAAGAATTAATTAACATTCAAGCTGTTGCTTAACCCATTCGAGACCGATTGCACACCATATGCGCAATAGCAGTGTTGTGCAAATATCAGTTATTTTGACTAGCCTAGTCGGTAAAAAAAGATTCTTCTTGATTTAATAAAATCTCTAAAGTATAGGAAAACAAAATTTAGTGTTGGTTTTAATGTGGAGCAAAAAGTGTAAAAAGTAAAAGTAAACAGAAAGATTTGCCGACAATGCTACAAAGTAGGAAAATATAAATGTAGTAATTACTGTTGTCCGGTTTGTACTGGTAATCCTGGATTATGTTTGGGAAAATGTTTCAAACGCTACCATACACAGATTACCCAGATCGGCAACGCGCCATGTAAAATTACATATCATTTACATGACCGCAAGTTGGCGCTCTTATCTACTTTCATTATAAATATTAATATTAAATTAATTACGCATTTATTATATAGCTTCATCCTTGTATACATTTCTAATATAATTAAAAACTTTGCACGCCGCTTTATAAGAGAGAATCGCCACTTTAAATCGTCTAAATACCAACTGAAAGTTTTGGGGACGTTTGTTTACTTTTTTCCGTTGCCGATCTGGGTAATCTGTGCTACCATATACCAACTAGTGAATAATTACGATCAGTAATTTCCTTTTATATGTATATAATGTATGTACTATTTCCTAAAAATGAATTCAAAAATTATATTTTTTTTATTACTAACTTTGAAATATACGTTTATACACTTTTTAATTACGTATTTTCATTTCACCTTACGTTGCACGTACGGTGTTCAATCCGCTCCTCGCAATAAAATTTTTCGAGGAGCGAATTGCACACCCGGTGTGCAATGATCTTTTTTTATTGGAATTTACTTATGAATTGGATTATTTCCATAATTAACAAATTTTTTTAATTAAAAATAAGCAATTCAAAGACAAATCGTCGTCTCGAATGGGTTAATACTTACCATGAATTTGAAATATGGAAAATCGAACACTTTTCCTAGATTAAAGGAATAATTTAATTATAATAGTTTGATTATAATGCGTGTTATATTACTTACTTTCAATAAATTAAGCATTATTAAACCGTTTAAAACATTCGTCCCATTGATGCTAGTTCATGTTACTGAAAATTATTTTCTTGATTATAGTTAACGTGAATCGTTTTGTATTTGGTTCAAAAGGTAGAAATTTTAAATGTTTTTTATAATTACTAATTTCTGTCAAACCAGGCTAAAGCAAAAGTATTAACAGAAGTTTATTTAGTTTTAAATTTTTGATATGAAGATTGTCTATCAATTATTAGGTGTTAGTTTTATGTTTAGCAATTTTAATCCCTAAATTACATTGTTAATCAATTTAAAGTAATAAATGTTTTAATAGTTGCTGAAATACTATAAAGAACGAGCAAAAGCAATAATAGTATTAGTTGGTACATCAACAGTGCATTTAAGCGAAGATTTGAGCAGCAAACTTGTTCGACTCGAAGTTGAAATGAATTAGACGCTGAAAATTAACAAACTATCTCAATGCCGTAAAATGTGAATTAATTGATATTCGTATTATTATCGCAGTAAGCCATAAAAATTAATTAACAATTTTTCTTATTACTTAAAAATAAAGAAATACACATTTACGATTATTATGCATATGATGATAAAGTGGCTAATACCTTGAAAAATGGCTAAGATTGCAAAGACTTTGCTATATGTTTCATTATTATTTCATTTCTTTGCGATTTAATTTCACAATAACATGTGAGTGGAAACTATTTATTAGGTTATGCTACAGTGAGATGGTCATGGATCGAAACGTAGATGGAAACAGGTCGAAAGAAAATCACTTTAGATAACATTTGATGTATAGCAGGCGTAAAACACTGAAAATTTGACCGACCATGTTAAGCAACTATTAATAAATCGTTAAATAACTATTACAGATTTAACAATTTGTTAATATTAACAGTTGTGTAACAGCTATTAAATGGTTAATTATAACATTTTTTAATTTTGTTAAATTTTCATTAAAATATGGAATCTAAAAAGCTAACAAATATTTAACCGTTATTAAACATTGTTTCACATAACACTACTTGATAAAGGTTATATATTTATCTTTATGTTAGGTTTGGTTAGCCAGAAACTTTATGCAGACGATCATTTCCGTGATTATGGAGAAGCGGTTTCTTTGAAAATTTGTTTATCAAGCAGTGGCGTAGTGAGGAGGTGCAAGAGGGGCACTATGCACTAAGCGCTGCTCGTAAAAGGGTATCAAATGGGTATATTTTACATATAATATTATATGGTTTTCAAATAGAGGGGCGCTAAAAATATATTGTGCCTTGGGCGCGAGTTAAGTTCGCTACGCCATTGTTACAAGAGCCGTATTTTTTTAGTTGGTATTTATAAGCTCAAGAAAACAACTTTCAAAAAATAAGCAAAGTATATTATTAAAAAAATATAGAACTCTAAATGCACAGAGAATAACTGAACAAGAAAAAATTGCAATTGTTTTTTTTTTTTTATAAAACGCCAAATGTACGGAAATCTGAATATATATCAGGCCTGCATTTTCTAAGTTATAAGTAGAAGCTACGCACCAATATGTAAAAAATTTTGGTAAATTATAAAAAAATAGAATAATTATCTAATTAATTCCTTGCTTTACAATTTTATTTTTTTTACAAAACGTTTAAACCATTATCTACAGTGAGAGAGTTTTAGATAAAAAGAAAGTCAATGTAATGTATAAATATCATAATAGTTTTTTTTAAGTTTAATAAATTTATTACTATTACTACTTTTAAAGTATTTAAATATGCGGTGAGCATAGTCAGTCAATGTCGAAAAAACACAAAATATTTGTGGGTGACACTCGTCATTTCTACTAATCCATTCGAAACCAAATGTGCACCGAGGCTTAAGATGACATGCACATCATGTTTAATAACCGTAATAAACAATTATTAGTTATTCTAATTACAATTATCGACAAAATATGACGATATTATTACACCCTGAATGTGGATTAATTTTGTTTTTATAAATTCACTTACGAATTTAGTGATTATTATAGTAAACATATTTTTTTATTAAAACTGAAAAATATGAAGAAAAATTTTCGCGGCCGGATGAAGTTAAGAAGCGACTTCAATGTTATCTAAATTTGATAAATTGTCGATGTATTTTACATTATCTATTCAAAAATAAAAGAATGTTATAACAATGCTTATGTGCAGTATAAAAAAATAACTATGCAGTTTACTACAAAATTTGTTTTAAAATTAAAAGAAAAAAAGTTTTAAAAAATTATAATAAAAATTTCATTTTTTGTGAACTGAAGTCAACTGCTATTAAATCCATGTCCATTAAAGTACAAATGTCTTCAGTATTGTATCCATCAATTGAAATATATGTATCTTTGTCTTTAAAATATGCATTGAAGAGATCCTAGACAATTAAAAAAATTAATTAGAAGCAAGAACATAAGTTAATTTTTGTTCTGAAATAGCAATTAATATATTTAGCCCTTTTTGTTAGAGATATTATGAAATTACTTCGTTGATTTTTAAAGTTGGCAAAAAATTTGCTCTTTCTAAAAATCCATTTTTAAGTTAATTTCCTTTTCTTTAAATTAAACTCTTTTAAATCAATAATTTGGATAGCTTTATTACGATCTGAATCTAATAATCCAGGTTAATCAATGACAAATGACATTAAATTATTAATTATGTGCCGTTTATTTTACTAAAAATTCAACGATTAAAATGAAAATGGTTTGAGTTTAATATAAATATTATAGTTAAGGACTATTTTTTTAAATAAATTTTTAGCGTAATTATAAAGGAATATATATTTATTCTAATGTCAATTAAAATTGATTTCATTGAAGAAAATTAAAAATATCTAAAAAGTAATTACTTGTATTAATTCTTGTAATGAAGCTTTGGTATACAAATCTCGAATAATGTCATTCTGAAAAGAGATTTTTAAATATAACAAATAGTGAATAAAATAAATAACATTTAGAAATTTAATCAGTTTTAAACGTAAAGTAATAAAAATCAATTAACACTATACGTACTGGTATTTTTCTATACTTAATCTTACCACAGGTAGTCATATTAAAGAGTTAATTCACAACATCATTTCTGATTTCAGATAAAATTAAACCTATATTTTTACCGTTATAAATTTTCAAAAGGGGTTATTTGACCCCGCTTGGTACGTTTAGTGCTAACTAATAACTTTTTTCGAAGTTTTAGTACAAAGGATAAATTAGCAGTCAATTTTTTACACATTGTATTACATAAACACAGTGGTTCTCAACCTTTTTTTCGTCACGATGCATTTTTAATAATTTAAAAATTTGGGGGCACACTAAAAATTAAATAAATTAAGAAAAAAACAGTTATTTGTATTTTACTTATAATACTATGTTTTGTAAAAATAGCGAATGATAATAATTTTAAAAGAATAAAAAAAAAGGATTATAAAGTTAGAGAATTGTTTATTTAATGATAAATTACAAACTACGTTTAATGCAAATTTTGAGATTGACTTTTTTGGCTCCATTTATATTTCGCTATTCATATGGCGTCACTATTTTTGAATTATTTTCATTTATTATTAATTTTTATACATATTTTATATATTTCATTAACTTAGTATTCAATTTATGACCATAAAAATTGGTGGAACATTTGAAGAATCTCGCGGCACTGTAAAATACGCGGTATAGTGGTTGAGGGTCACTGCTTTAACATTATACAAAATCTCATTACTAAAAAATCACTTAAATAACATTAATACCAGATCTTTTGTATTTGGTTTCGGAATGTGATAATATTGAGGGTTTTTTGGATGTAACCACTAATCTTTATTAAATAATATTAAAACAAAAAGGTTAAATGCGGAATTGCATAGCTTTAAAGTTTCCTTTTTTAAAAGCCAATAATAAAAATGAAAATGTTCAAGGCGCGTATATATTAAGAGACATGAATGCAGCGATTTTAACCGCCAAGTAAACTGAAACATCAATATCTCTTAATCGATAAATTTCATTTTTCCATAGCTTTATGACTTTGAGAGGGCTTTGTTGAGAGGGCTTTAGGACGAATAAGAGTTTTTTGTGCAAGATTAATTACAGCATAAATTAGTTTGGAAAACTAAACGAGGTTATTTTAATCGCTTCTATTTTTTTATGTACTAATTACTAACCCAATGAAAATTTGGTTTAAATTACTCATTTTTTTACATTAAACTATCAGGTTGTAAATTTTCCGTTTGATATAGCTTACATTTAAGACACTTTTATTTAGATTTTTTAATTACTTTCAGATATTTAAAGTTGAAAATTGCATTTGTGTTCATAGTATAAAACTTTATTTTAGTATTTGTGTATATATTTAAAAAACAAAATTTTCAAACAATATTATGTAACATATTTCA
>AGDA01019950.1:0-11036 GCA_000281935.1 Mengenilla moldrzyki | reverse complement strand
GAACACGTTCTCAGATAATTTTACTAAAAAACCTCTAATAGACGTGATTATGATAGCAAACTGTATACCATAAGAGCAATACATGTCGAGTTTCTATAATTTTAAACACTGTTCTGTATTATATTTCTTGGCTAATAATCATTGAATTATTCTTGGAATATTTTCATATGTGTTTTTTTACTTTAAGTAGCAAAAAATGTTTTTGCTTTTTTTTAAAAAAAAAATAATAATCCATAGTAAAACTGTTTAGTAAAGTGGTATTTATTTTCTTTTTTTTGGCAAAGTACTGCTACTATATATTTAATTATCTTGGATTAAAATCACAATTTAATGGTTAATAAACTTTTTTGTAGGATATGCTGGTTACCTTATCATCATTATTAAAGGGTAGCATTTATGAGAGATTAAGATGGACTTTTCGGCTTTATGATATTAACGGTGATGGACTAATAAGCCATAGTGAATTAACTGAAATTGTTTTTGCTGTTCACGATTTGATGGGTAGACGTCAAGCTGATGACGATCGAAAAGCCAAAGAACAAGTTAATCGAGTCTTTGAAAAATTAGACTTAAACAAAGATGGTGTTATTACCATTGAGGAATTCATGGAGTCGTGTCTGAAGGATGAAAAACATTACCAAATCTTTACAAATGTTCCATACTGTTCTTTAACAGAAAATAAAATACTTTTTATATATTTTTTAAAAAAATATTGAAGAAATCATTTGAAGATAGTTTTTTTATAAAAAATTCTGATAATTTAAAGTTGTTTTTTTTTTAAATTTATTAAAATGATGTTATTTTTGTGGAATGCTCATTATTTTTTAACATATCTGACGAGAACGAAATGTTTGTTAAAATTTTGTTAATTATTATTGTTATAATTTTTTGGATATATGAAACAATAAAGTTATATTCTGTGAATTGGCGCTGAAACAAAAACCGCTGAAGTTTAAATTTGAAATTCTTACTTCTTATTGGTCACCTGCATCACAGATTGAATATTTTATTGCTCTGTGCTCTGTGATTAAAACATCAATTTCGAATTTTGCTGAAAAATTCGTGTTTCGCGGTGCTAAATTGTACTCGTAATGTCGAAAAGACGAATAGAAGTTTTTGATTCATTTAACAAAAGGATCAAGTAAGTGAAATTCGTTTTAATGATTGTACAAGATGATTGAATAAACACGTTGCTTTAGAGATGATAAGATCGGACCGAATTCGAACTCGAATTCGGCACCCATGCCGGTGATCAAGAATCAAATCCTGACTAAGAATCCGTTTACTGGATTGCCTTTCACTCCACGTTACTACGATTTGTACAAGAAACGGATTCAGTTGCCCGTATTTGAGTACCGCAATGAATTTATGCGGTTACTGAACGAGCATCAGTGTATAGTATTAGTTGGCGAAACTGGATCCGGTAAAACGACACAAATTCCGCAGTGGTGCGTTGAGTACGCTATGTCGGTCGGTAGCAAAGCGGTTAGCTGTACGCAGCCGCGGCGCGTGGCTGCCATGTCGGTTGCCCAACGCGTGTCTGAGGAAATGGATGTTAGTCTAGGCGCCGAAGTTGGATACAGTATCCGTTTTGAGGATTGTTCCTCCAACAAAACCATTCTCAAGTACGATTGTTTAGATGTAATATAACTTAAGCCCTTAAGAACTTTTCATAAAAAAACTAATATTAAATAATCTAATTATTTTAACTAATTTGGCTACAAGTAGTTGATTTTATGTTTTAAATGCTTAAAAGTTGGTCAAGTTTTAATTTTTAAAAATTTAAATTTGTGAATTAGTCAAAATTTGCAAACTTAAAATTTGATTTTATTATTCAAACAGAGTTAACTTATCCAGTTTAAAGTATTATTTTCACTGAATTTCAAGGAATTAAAATTTATATGTATTTAAATAAACTTATTTTTTACATAAATAAAAATTAAAAATGTAAAAGAAAATATGTAAACTATGTAAAGTTGATAAGCCTACAACAACGTATAGACCAAATTTTAAACTAAAAACATTTTTATAGAATAAAAAGATGTCAACAGAGATTATCCAGATCGGCAAAGAAAAAATTTTGTCTAATTTCCTTTCATCTTTATGTTGATTGAAATTTAAACAAGAGTGGTGGTACCTTTTGGTGAAATCTTCCGCAATATTGCCAAAAAAAAACTTTTTTTCTTTAATATTTCTTTGGTAACAATTGCAAAATTAATAAATAACGTAAAAAATTCTGAATCAACGATTTTTTCAACTTTCTGTAATGTTTATTCAAGATGAAATGCCAATATTTAAAAGAAAATTACTTTAAAGCCCAATGGCGATCATTTATAGAAAAAATATGGTAGTGACATCAAGTTTTAATGGGAAAGATAAGGGTACGCTTTGCCGATCTGGGTAATATCTAATGTAACTTTTTTACACTGCTGGAATCAAATTAAAGTTAAATATAATAAAGTTACACTGGAAAAAATGTATATTTAACCAAAACTATTATTGATTCACTGAAAATTGATTTGAAAATGGAAGTAATGAAATTTATAGATTGAATAACAGTATTATAACTAATTTATTTAAACAATAAAATGTGTAATAATTTTTTTTCTGTATTAATCACATAAATGAAATACAAAAATGTTATTAATTTTTTTTCAGTATATCTAGTTTTTTAAGTGAAGCATATTGTTGATTAATAGTTCTTTTAATAATAAAAAACAGGGAATCGATAGAATTTACCCTATTTTTCGTTTTTTGCTAAGAAATAAAACAATTGCTAAAAAGTATTTAAACCACTATAATTTTTGTCAAACTAATAGTATTATACTGTATCATATAATTCTAAAGCTATTTTATTTTTGTAAATATTAGCCAAATAGCTTATTCTTTATTTAAGTTTTTATCTGTAAACGTATTAGATATTTTTGTTCAGATCGTTATAATATCACCAAATGTTGTAACTGAAACTTTTTAATTTCATAAGATCAAATTTTTCATATAAATGAGCTAAAAAATTTTTACGATTTGGAAAGTGTTATGACTTTTTTTTATATTTCAGAATTTCTAAATCAAAAGTATAGGTATATGAGTGAGTGGAATTGAAAGTGCATAAATTAGTTTCTTAGCACTTAAATTTGGGGTTCAAAATTCAAATATTTGATAAAAATTCAATAGTTGCTTAATTAATTATTGATATTTTTCAATATTAAATATAAAAAAGGACGATTGATTAAAAGCTTCAAAAACAATGAATTGTGTAAAGCACTATATCAAATGTTAAATAACATCTGAAAAATGGCATTTCTTCAAGTTAATATTAGATTTTTTTAAAATCATAAGCAAGATACAGTTAAACAATTTAACATAAAAATTGGGTATTTGTAAAAATAAGGCTTAATAATTTGATGAAGTAACTGCACGAAAAAATAAAATGATTAAATAACTTTTTAGCAATACTAGATTTTGGCTTTGCATAATTTCGGTGATGAAGTTAAAAGAACTTCGTTCGAAGGAAATTGATTTTCTTCTTAAAACTTTGAATACTTCTTTAAACAAATGACGTCAACGTCTTCTTATTTACGTTACTTACTTACGGCACCGAAGCTTTAATGAAGACTGTAAAGGAAAATTGCGAAAATGTTCTTTTTGATTTAAGAAAACCTATAAAATAAACGGCAATTTAAGTGCGAAATTTTTTAGCAGGACTCGTATGGCTGACGTTTGTTTTTTGCTATTAAGAAATAAAAACAATCTACTTTAGAAGAGAAAAAAACACTAATTTACTTTAATCATAATTAAAATTTTAATTAAAAACGTGAAATCAATACGTTTAAAATCTAATTTGAATTTTACGCGAAAATTTAATTAAGATATTTTTATTGGCGTTTTTCTGTGTTGCCTCAGAATTTTATCGTTTTTTCTTTTTAATTTGATTAAATTTTAATATAACTTCGTTTGCTTGTTTGTCTTTTGTATTGATTGCGCCTTTTTCATTTAATATTCTCTAAGAAAAAAAACCTGATTAATGAGATGAGTATTTTTAATAGATGATTCTTAAAAAAGACGTATTTTCAGAATTAAAAAAATAGATTTTTTAAGATAATTTGTATTCTTTACGTACAATGGAAAAAATCGTGATAAATGTAATAGATGTTTCATTATGTTTTAGTTAGTGAGTTTTTTGCTAATATAAAAAGTTTATGAATTTTATAAAAATTTAATTGAATTTATAAATTTTTTTCTTAAACGTACGGAGTTTTAAAAAATTTTTAAAAGTGTATAAAGGAATTTATAATTCTATTTGTTTTCTTATTAATAAAAGTCTGTAAATGACTTGTTGGCTGAAAATCTAATCTTTTTTTTGTTTAATTTAACGTATTTAAAATCCGTGATGTTCTATTTGGTCAATTTGAAACTTAATTGTATAGAATTTTTGCCGTTTTCATTTACTATAACGGGATACTCGATCTGTGAAGAAATTTTGAAATAGTAAACTCCCGTATCTGAAATAAGATTAAACTTGATTTTAAATGGTCTAAAATGAGTGTGGTCAAATTTTTATTACTTAAGAGTGATTTATTCAGTATAATTTAATTTTCATGTAAATGTAAAAATATGTGTGAATTATGATTAGTTTGAAATTGTTATTTAGAATAGTCATCACATTTCTGTTTTAAATACTGAGGTCTAGTTCGGAATCGTATTTAAAAGCGTTGTTAGATTTTCAAATATATTCACATTTTTTAATTTAATTTGTAAATTAGTGATGAAAGTTAAATTTTGGTATTAATAAATTGTTACTTAATAATTTTAAAATACAAGCACATTACATACTTGAAAAATCATTATTATCAGTATTTATTAAAATATCTTTTAACGTAATAGTTTAAATTTTAGATAACGCAAAATAAATTTTAAAATTTAATTTGTAATATTTTGAATTTTTCTCCAGATGATCATTTTTCATTTTAAATAAATATTATTTTATTGTTCGATTTTTTACTTAATTTGCATAAGGAAGATGTTTCGGTCAGTCAAATTTCAATAAAACGAAATGTGCTAATTTTTTAAATCTCACGAGGGTTGATGGAAACTTGGATACTTTTATGAAACTTTATGTTTGTTTCCGTAAACTTTTATACAACTTTAATGCTTACTTATGTTTTAGTTTTGCTACTAAATTCATTTTTCTTACTATATTAAAAACATTAAAATAATCAATTTTAATTTTATACGCTATAACGGTAAAAAGTTTTCTTTGGATGAAATTTTTATAGATTTACTTATTAAATTTCTTATATTTGCAGAGTGTGTTTATAGGAAAATAAGCTTTAATGTTAAAATCAAAGTCACAGATCAGGCTTTAGATAAAAAATAAATACAATAATAAACCATGATTGCTAAACGGTGATAGCACCATAGCACTGCAGTCGAATAGCTTCTTGAACTTTTAGAAAGCCTGGCGATTTAATAGAACAATAGTGTATATTTAAGAAAATCAAGCAACAGCCAGATTGTACTTTTTTGGCAACAGTCCGCTCGAGATCTTCCTGTTCCAGGACGGTTCTTATCCAAGATGCAAGAATAAATGCTCTGATAGTTTTTGAGCATTACTTTCACAACGCTATTACCAGAAACTCGGCTATAACTCTCATTTTTATTTTATGATTCTTGTTATTTAAAATGCTAATTAAAAGTCTTAACTAAAGAATGTTTTAAAATTAACGATTAGTTTATAAATAGATTTGAAATGGAACACTTAACAATATTCTGTGAAGAGTTTAATATACTGGACAACCAAAAAAATTTTTCATCACTAAAGAATGCTTTGATATAGTTTATTTGAAATTGGACTATTCCTTAGAAGATGTTTCTTTTTTATATATAAAAATATTTTGAAGTATATTATTTCACAACATAACATTCTCCTCAAAGTTTAACCCTTTGCGGTCGGCAGATTTCGCTTTTGGGAGTACCAGCAGGTCAGAGTAAATCTAGCGTTTCGCAGTTACTTTTCTACACAGGGGACCATAGTGTTTTGTCATTTTTGCGATTTTTCAAGGCTCCCGCAAGCGATGAACAAATAGGTGTAGTGTGGAAAAAGGTTGAAACTCGCACAAACTCGAAAACCAAATATTTAGGGCTCTCAACAAAGTTTTATATAAGCTTTACCAGCATGGTTTGTTTATCGAACTCTTTCTAAGGTATACTATATTTCCGAATTCGGAAAGTACATATCTTTTGTTTACTGTTAAGCAAAATTTTTCGAAATTTTATCCAATTTCGAAGCTAATAAATAAATATTTGAAAGTCTTAGCAAATTTCTTAGAATACGCTCAGTGCTTTTGACATGTGAAAATTCATAGGCAATAATAACTTACTATGTCAATATATTTTAATATAGTTTTTAAAATATAACAGTAATAAAGCTTATATGATTTGATTCAGTATAACCAAAAATTAAAAGAAAAAAATCGAAACTGTCATAAAATAACATAAAAGCTAAAACTTATAAAAACTACACAAACCCTCTTAGTTTTAAAAGAAATTGGAAAATAGTTAATATAAATAACCTTTTAAACGCAAAAATTGTTTTTAAATGGAAAAGAAGGGTTAAAATCGAAAGTAAGCCAATTTTGATTACAACGCCATAGTGCGGAATAAAAATGATTTTGTTTTATATTTTTATAAAACATAATGTATACATTATAAAATATAAAAAAATTAAAAAATTACATCCTTTGATTTAAAAAAAAATGAAAAAACCGAAAAAAACACGTTTTTTTTAAAAAATTTCGGACAAAAGAAAAATTAAATTAAAAAATTGTATTAAGGTTTTTTATAGAACTAACCAATATACGTAATTTTTATAAAGGTCATTTTTCGGAAAAGTTATACGAATTTGTATGTTTTGCTACTAATTTTCAACCCCCATATTTCATCCCCAGGCGTATTACCGCACAAATGTGGTATGTTGTCTTATTGAGAGATAATTGAAATCGAATAAGGGCATTTTTAAAAAGTTGATATGTTTTCTTGTTAGGTCATAAAAATTATTTTTACTTATAAGCCCTTAATGCTTTCCCATTTGTCTGGAAATATAACAATTTAATTCTTAAAAAATTGAAGATTTTTTTTCAATTTTCGTTATTTTTAATAAAAATTTCAATGCTATTTTATTGCGCTATTTTTATAAAAATAAATGCTATTAAATCCTATTCATGTTATAACTAATTTATTAAAACAATGAAATGTGTAATAAAATCAACAATATTTTTTATTGGATTAATGATATGAAATTAGTAACAGGATATTCCTATTTTTTTTTTCAGTATGAATTCAATTAAATTCAAAACTAATCGAATTAAACTTGAGTTACATGTTTTTGTTTGTAAAGCTGATTTGAGTATATTGAAGCTTTTACATTATGAGTTTAAAATTGAGACTTGAATCGAGTATATAAGATATATATTTGTATCTATATTACCAAACTTTGTTTTCATTGATTGTTTTTTAATAATGATAACGTAATTTATAAAGCAGATAGAAATAAAGGAGCAAGTCCATTTATTTTAGATAGAAATATTTTGCACAACTTTAAAGATAAAATTGACTTATTTCGAAAATGAATTGGTTTGTTTGAAGTAGAAATCAAAAACTTTTGAATAATGATGTAAATAATATTTTTATATTGCCATTAAATATTGTAGTTGCTGTTTTCTGCAGTTTTGAGATCTTGTTTTTTACCTTATAAAAAATTCCAAACCAATGGATTTTTCTGTAAATAAGCAAAAATAAAGCTAATGTTCAAACAAATATAACAAATTCCTTTCATTCAGTGTACGGTGTATGTTAACCCTTAGGGAAAATGTGAATATTTTGATAGGGTATAGTACATGCCTTTGAAGTATTTACCATTCTAATTAATTAAAGTAAAAAAAAGAATGAAATTTTTATTCATTTCTATCCAGATAAAAAATTAACAACATTTCGTATAGGGTAAAAAAGTCATATTTTTAAAATTGTTTGTTGCAACAAAAAATCGGTTGAATAATATTAATATTCTTGAATGCTTTTTTTCGAATATTATTTAGTTTTTTAAAATACTACAGAATTATATATATAATATAAAAGTGAAAATGATTATATTAAAATATATTATGGGAATGAATTTTAAAATTTCTTATAATCAAAATAATCGTATTATGAAATTAAAAGGATCTCGTGTGCAAGATTAGTAGAAAAATAAAAAATTTTAATTTTAAAGGAATTTGATAAAGCTATAATACAAGATAAGCATTTCAGAACTTAATATAGTCTAATAATGAAATGTATAAAAGAACACAACTTGCCTTTCTTTACAAAAATTTTTCAATATTTTTATCTGATATTAACTAAAGTAGTATTAACTAAAGCAATATTTCGATTTAAAACGATTTTGTATTTAAAATATTTAACAATAAAATTTGGCTTCTTTTTTAATATTTAAAAGTTGTAAACGCAATCGCATGTCACATTAATGCATATAATTAAATAATCTTATTGAAATGAAAATTTTTATACGATAATACATTTTTGTGGCAATAATAAACTATTTTTGACTATAGTTAACATAAATCATTTTGCATTTAGTTTAGGTTGACAGCAACATTAATTGTCTTTTGTAATTACTAACTTTTGTCAAACAAAACTAAGACAAAAAAGTTAACGTAAGTTTATATTTGACTTATCAGAATTTTCTTTAAAAATAAAGAATTGAAAAAAAAATACCAAACACGAATATGTTAGAATTTTAATATCTATTTCTGTTGTTCCATTTTACATTTTATAGTCGACAAGATTGAATTGTGAAAAACAACGATGACCGTTTTTAAAATTTTTTAAATCCTAGAGTTCATAAATATTTGAATTAGAAACCAAAATTTTCAAAGATATTTAACTTTTTTTTACATTTCAAATAATTTCGAGCGAAAATCTTCAGATTTTAGGCCATTGAATATTTTCTGGTAACGACTGGGATTCGTAGCCGAAGAAAAACCAAACCCAGTCAACTAAAGTTTTCCACAAATTTCAAAAAACCGAAAAGCCGTGGTTTTTTCAATTAACCGATTTTTAAAGAACTTGATTTTTTGCTAATTGAGTCAAATTTTTGCCAATTTGGTATAAAAACTCTTTAAGTCTCTTATTAGACAAATCGATATAAGTGAATTGATGTATGTTGTTAAGCGTTTAGTTAGGCAATAGATTCCAGGAATTGGACTTTTAATTTATCTTAATAGATTTGTGTTTTTAAGTGCTCAATTTGTGACAAATTCTAAGAACTAAATCTTTATTTAATTTTTTTTATATTAAACTTCTAACTATTTTCAAAGTGCACTTATTGCATATCAAGTAATCGACTAATTCTAACGTCGAACTTACGAATATAAGCGATATATATGTAGCTTAGAAATGAGTTAAGTGTTATAAATCAACAAAGACATTTAAAGTGTAAAATCTTGTTTTACTTATTACTAGCAACACATGCACTAGAGGCCTGCATCGGGTCAATGATTTCAACTCGAACCCGACCTAATTTGATTCGATTCGATCCGATCCGATTCGATCCGATCCGATTCGATCCGACTTGATTCACAAACTCGACTTTAATCGAAAGTACTTTTTCACACGCTATGAATTTGTTAATGTCTTCACCACCTTCATTCACAATAACTTTGAACGCTTTCCACATATACAATTTACCATGAATATGTGTCTTTAACGTGTGTATTAAATTCTTTTTAACTGTTTATTGATTCTTCACGTTTTTTTAATTTAAATGCTACGTAAAAATATCATAACGTTTGTAATATTATACACATGTTTACAAATGTTACGTATTTCAGACATTTAGAACGCGAAAGAACATCGATTCGATTCGACTCAGTCTGTGACTTTTAAAATTGAATCTGAACCTAACTCGACCCGAAATTTTTCAAATCGAATCCGAAATCGAATCCGATACGATCAGACCCGACCATAAACTTTTAAAATCGGCTTCGAACCTGACCCGATACAGGACTCTAATATGCACTTTATAATTGAAATTCCTGTCCAAATAATAGTGTTGTATATGCGGAAAAAACGCTGCTATTAAGAGTGAACTATTTCCTCTTGATAGGAGTTTGTAGTTTCAATATATTTTTAGTTTGTTACCTTTAATTAATTACCTATCGATCTGTGTAAAATAATAGTTTGATGTTAATTATTTGAAAAGTTATTGCGGAAGTGAGCATACTCTATGGTTCTAGCAGCGAGATGGCCATTAACAGTGGTGAGCAGCAGAACACAATCGTAGAGTTAATTTATGTGACTTTTTAGTCGAATTTTAATATAAGCAATCAAATTGTCAGATCATGGCGCGTTTGCAATTAAATAATGATCTCCTAAAATCCTTCACTCACAAAAATAACTGCTTAATTTAAGGAGAAAATAAAACTTAAGTATTTATTCTTCCTAAATTTAAGATTTCAATGCTCAATATAATTTTTTTTCCTTAAAACCAGAAAAAATGATTATTAAATTTACAAGATTTTTAAACCTAAAATAATTTTCTAAGAATAAAAAGAATTTATCTTAAATTAGGTATGTTTAGTCTTGTATTTAGATTTTTTTTCTAATTGTATGAATTTTTTTACTAATGTTGAGAAGAAAAATTTAACACTAAAGCTGTATTAAATTTAAAAAGAAAAAACACTTGTCACATATAGTGGAAACCGTACTTCTAAAATAAGTATTTTTCTTCTTATTTTAAGCTGTCCATTTTTAACAGTGTTTATATTGTGTTGTGAACATTATTTACATAAATAAATAGTTTATTTAAAAAATGTTAAAAACTGAATAACCGGATTTTTGTTTGAAAAAGCCGAAAATCGGTTTCTAAAATTTTTCGGTTTTTTATAAACCTTACACTCGCAAAAATTAGGTACATAAAGTTAGTTGAAATTCTGACACTATATGAGACTAGTGGAAAAGAGTTTTAGAGCTGTAAAAAATTT
>AGDA01019864.1:0-10753 GCA_000281935.1 Mengenilla moldrzyki | reverse complement strand
AGCTGTTATCAAAACGTAAACGCAAAAGGTTTAAAAACAAAACAATTAAATTTTGTTGATAGTAAAATAGGAATGACGACCATTCGGAACAAACAATAGTTTATGCGCCAACAAGGAAAGTTAATAGATCGCTATCTATTTTATACTTTATTTAACAAATATTACTAAAAATTGTGTTCCACTATAGTCTTTTCAACAGTTTTACTTTCAGTCGAGATTATTATCATGTGAACAGTTTTGTATATTCATTGTATACAGTGAAAAAAACATGTAATATACAGGAAAACTGACATTCTCCACGTGTATATTAAATTCATGGAATTTTTTTACTCTTTGTATATTTAAATTTAAACTGATTGCATAAATAAAGACATTTATTAATCTTATTTACGTAATTAAGTATATATTTTGATAATACGCATTCAAAGCAATCCAGTTTGCTTAATTCTGATTCATTTTACATGAAATTCCTTGAACAATGTTACACAATTAAAAAAAACTTTAATTTAAAAACATAATTTTATTTTCAAACTGGAAAAATTTAGCATTCAATTAAGTACTTATTCTGCAACTGATGTTTAAAATCACACTATAACGCTAAAGTGTCTTCAATCAAAGCCGCCAGTTCTTTCAAATGTTGCGCTTTGCTTCCAGTCGCAGGACTCGCTGCTGTAGGTCGTCCAGCATACCTTTAGAAGAAAAAAATACAATTACAGTAAATAAAACAACTCAAACTTGATTTATGTTTCAAATATAATTAACATTACATTATATTACGAGATCGATTAAGCGCAGTTAAAAACCTTGGTTGCACATAAGTCCATCCACCTTGATTTTTATGCTCCTCTTGAGACCAACATATTTTAGCATTTGGATACTTCGCACATTCTGCTTTCACCAAATCATAAGGAAACGGTGAAATCTATTAAAATTAATATATTTAAAATTTCAATTTATTAACATAATACGGTAAAATACTTGTTCCACTCGACATATTGCAATCTTTTCGGATAGATTTTGTTCATCTCTTGCTTTTCGTAAATCATAGTAAACTTTTCCCGAACAGAAAATCAGCTTTTCAACATTATTACTATTTTGAACAGCAACACCGTCCTCTGGTATAATTCTAAAAAAGAGAAATTAGTTTTAAATTTTCATAAAAATATTACCTTCAATAAGGATTTAAAATCTTATTCTAAATTTTTGCTAATAAAATCAAAAAATTAGTATTTTTATTGACTTTGTAGCAATAGCGATCAGAATGTTCATTACTAATAGCACTGAATAACGATGAATTTTTTTTGTACAAGAACAAATAAATGAATTTCTGAAAACTCAAATCCAATGTAAGCAAATATTTTGTGGAATTTCATTGGATAATTTTGCAACAAAAGATCAAATGCATTTTCTAACTTTAATTTTTTCATCTCATTAATAAAATAAGTCAATAGCATACAATTTATCTTGAAAGATTAAAAAAACTTTTTCTAATTATGGTTGAAAAATTATCAAAAAAATTTGCCCATAACTTGAGTTTTGAATTTTTGAGAAGAAAAAAAAAGATACAAAACGAGTTTTTTCAAATTTTAAAACACACTGTTTTCATTGAATAGATAACTACATAATATATAGTAAAAAATTATAGGAACTTAAAATAAGCTGGGTAAAACAGTTCTACAGTGTTTGTTACATTCATAAATTCAATCTAATGAAGGATTGGTGTAATGTAGAATAAATATAGTGAAGTATAGGATTACTATGGCGTAAAACTTAAATCATACTAGTTGGCTTCTCGAACACAGAAAAACTTCATTTCGATTTCTTACAGAACTCACATCACTATTCCTTTTTTACACTATAAAAATCCCCCTAAAAATACCAAAATAAGTTTTAAAAATGGCGTTTGGTCTAGACTCTAGAGAGCAAAAAAATATTAAACAGAGATCGAATAACTCACAAAACTTCTAATCAAAAAGTGATATTTACGCCTTTTCCGCTCAAATTAAAATTTCTGAATACAATATTGTTACTAATTCTAATATTTCTGAGCTTATAATATATAAAGAAAGCTTTACTGTTTAAAAATTAATGTATGATGCTTGCTATTTAATTGATACTTTAAAATACAATTTTAGGAGTAAAAAATTTAAGAACCCTTTATTTATTTAAATGATGTTTAACTAAAAAAAAATTATTATCTATATAACGAACAATGACCAAAAAACATTAAGTTACAAATGAATGCTATAGTGAAATGTTTCATTACTATTATGTTTAAACGAAAAAATTAAATTAATTTTATGATTCACATAACACATTACAATGACCTTGCATCGAAAATTACTATAAAAAATTTTAGAAATTTCTTAATTACATTTTTACTAAACGATAATGTAAGTTTTAATAAAAAGGGAATTGTTACATAAAATTATTTAGTCAATTTTAACATCTATATATTAATTATCAGTGTTTAGTAAAAATTAACAGCATTCAATTTAAAATTTAGAAAATCGAATTCATCGTTTCGATTAAATACCTTTTAAATTCGGTTGCGTCTTTCATTTCATCAAAACTACTTTTAGCCTCAGGATGTCGTAATAATGATTTCGGTGTCATTAAAATCAACGGTTTCCGGAACGGTAACGCAATTTGCCGTCGTAAAATATGAAAATAATTAGCAGGCGTAGAGCAATTAGCCACTATCCAATTAATATCATGCAACTGACGAACAGAAAACTCCTCACTTTCCGGCGGAAAATAGTCCGGATCATCAGCCGACATTTGTAAAAATCTTTCTAAACGAGCGCTAGAATGTTCCGGTCCCTAAAATATTAAATACAACAATTTCAATAAAATATCAGCACTAATCAAATATAAAAGCCAATCTTTTATTAAACAAGGAAAATACAGTACTCATTTAAATTTTTACTTATGCCAATTATTGTATTTTGAAGTCATTCAATACAAATTTAGAAAAATCATTTACCATTTTCAATACAGGTACAAATTATGTGTCTACAGTTACGAATCACGTATAGTTTCTTCTAAATTAGCGACAATAAAAATAACAGAATCTAATTGTCTCTGAAATATTTCTTTTAAACTTGTTATAAAATGTTTGGCACTGATAAAAAAATGAATTTAAATATTATGACCTTAGTTTTTAAGCTTAAACAAATCCACACTTGATTTTGTTTAATACATTACATATATGCCGAAAATATAATATTTAGCATAAGTGAAATAACCCAAATTACAGCAAGTTTTTCTATGCGGAAATAGTAGCATTTTTCACTTTCTTCACAATTTCGATACTAAGAAAAATCTGATTACTAATCTAATGAGTTATATAATTAAAACCTTACAAAATTATAAATTTTCCTCGTTTTTCTTTCATATTGATAAGTATATTAGGTAATTTACCATTCCTTCTAAGCCATGCGGTTGCAACATAACAATACCCGACTGTCGAACCCATTTAGCTTGGCCGGAACTAATAAATTGATCGATTATACACTGAGCAGTGTTATTAAAATCACCAAATTGAGCTTCCCAACAAACTAAAGCATTCGGATTAGTCATGGAATAACCTAATTCGAAGCCCAACACGCCATATTCTGACAGGGAACTGTTGCAAACTGTATAAGGAGCTTGGTCCGGATATAAATTGCTTAAAGGTCTGTATGTGGCCTTATCAACTTTTTGATGATGTAGTACATGATGTCGATGACTAAAAGTGCCACGTTCAACATCTTGACCGGATAAACGAACATGAATGCCTTCTTTTAGCAAAGATCCAAAAGCCATTGCTTCAGCTAAGGCCCAATCAACGGTACGAGCTTCAACCATTTCCATACGAGCTTTCAGGATTCTTTCAATACCTTTATGGATAACGAATTCAGCCGCATTCGGCGGTGGACTTGAAAAACGTTTTCCAATGTGCACCAACGTATCTTCTTTAACACCAGTCGGACCAACTTTCAACGGATCTTTACCCTCGAAAAATCCCGACCAAGGGCTATCAAGCCAATCTTTGTATTTAATACGAGTTTCATTGCGCGCATTTGCAAATTCCTCTTCACAAATTTTGTCATACTTCTTGCGAACGTCCTTAACTTCTTCAGCCGTTACAATATTTTCATTTATCAACTGTTCAGAATACTTTTCTAAAACTGTAATATGAAAATAATTACATTTCAAATTACAAATCCTTAAAATTAAAAATAATAAAAAATACCAGGTTTTAAACTTCGAATTTTTTGATACATGAGTGGCTGGGTGAACATTGGTTCGTCAGCTTCATTGTGTCCATTTCGCCGATAGCCAACAATATCAATAACAACATCTTTATGGAACGTAGCTCTCCATTCAGCCGCTATATTACAGACATGTATTACACTTTCAGGATCATCAGCATTAACATGGAATATAGGTGCATTAACAACACGTGCAACATCTAGAAAATATTAATCTTCATTAATAATTTTCAGTAATATTATAACTGACACACGTAAGAATCATTATTTAAATTTTAGATATTTGTGTGTTGAATTATATTAAATATACATTAATCGCCAAAAGAAAAAAAAACTAGGTAAAAATTCAAATAACAATTAAATATTTTAGTAAATTAATCAAAAGGATTATAAAAGTAACAATATCTTTGTACACAAGTTTTTGGTGTGAACGTAAAATCAATTCTTTTACAATCAGTGAGTTCTAATCAACTTATTATAAGACATGTTTTTCTCTCACGTAAGTTTTAATTGTTACAATGGATAAAACTTTCAATGGATAAAAAGTTTCTTAATTTTTATATTAAGCGTTTAAATACTTCAATCAGAATATAAAATTAGCCACAAACATAGTTTTTCTAAAAAATATTTTTTACGTGACTAAATCGTATCTATATTAGATTTAAATTTTCATATCCTTAATAAAAAAAGGTATATTCCAGATGACTATAAAGTTTAGTTTTATTTTAAACATACAATGTTTTAGGGATAATAAGAACTTTAAAATTTTCTTACCAGTACAATACGGCGATGAACGAGAATGCCGTGGATCAGTGGTGAATCCAATTTGATTATTAACAACAATATGAATGGTACCGTGAGTGGTGTAGTCAGGTAAATCGGACAAATGCATCGTTTCGAAAACGACACCTTGGCCGCAAAACGCCGCATCCCCATGCAACATTATTGACATCACTCGTTTACCTTCACTATCACCTCGATAAAACTGTTCGGCTCTTGTTTTCCCTTGGACTACAGGATCGACGGCTTCTAAATGTGACGGGTTCGCGACTACAGCCAATCTTATATTTTTGTTGGTCATTCGATTCAAACGTTCGATATAAGTTCCGAGGTGATACTTGACGTCACCAGACCCCTAAAACAAAAGAGTTCAATATTCAAAGGTCTGAAATATAAATAGTTACACACATCATCTTCAGCTTCAAGACCGGCAAATTGAGTAAAAATTTGACTTAACGGCTTCCGGCATACGTTCGCCAGTACATTCAAACGGCCGCGATGTGGCATACCCATTACAATACTTTCAACACCGAACTCAGTACTTCTATCAATCACTTGCTTCATTGCAGGAATTAAGATTTCACAGCCTTCTAAACCAAATCTCTTTTCAGACGACCATTTTCGTGCCAAAAATGCTTCGAAACTTGAAAAAAATTCAAATTTAGAATCTCAATAAAATCATTGTTAAAACAATTCTTGTTTTCTTTAGAGAATAAAAGTTACACTTTAATTATTTTAAAATTAAATTACAGTAATTTAATTTGTGTGTGCATGTGCATGTGTATATGAAAAAGTATCAACAAGTTTTTATCTGAAACTATTCAAAGCCATTTGCTTAGTTAGTTAATTGTTTAAAAAAAATTATTTCGATACTTGTTTATAAAAAATGATCAGAGAATTTTAATATAAATTTAATACTTAGAAATATATACTTTGAAAACGCCAATTAAAAAATTTTATTTATATGTAAATGTCTTTTTGTGTTATTAACAAAAATAGAATTTTTAGAACAAAGTAACTATTTAAAACAGTTTAAAAATTATTACAAAAAGTTTAAAAGCAACAAAATTTGAAGGACACAAAAGAAATTATATAGCTCATAATCTATATTAAATCCATTAAAAAAATCGAAGATTAGATAAAAAAGTTATATAAGAAATACTTTTTAAATCAATTTTGAGGAGAACGTTTATAATATAAATAATATAAGCTTATAAGTAAAAAAAAACTTTATTCTTAAAAGCTCTAATGCAGTGCTTCTCATCGTAAGCGTTACGCCCGATCGGTGGCTACGAAGGTTTATCAGGTGGATCATGAGAATTTTAGGTTTATAATATAAACATTTACATATCGTTACTCTCTTTTATTTCGTTTACTTTCGTTGTGTTTGGTATAAAGAGTAGCAATAGCCATTGGTACCGGGCGAGACTAGAACCCTGGTATTTCAGCAGGCTATGATCGAACGGCGATTACTAGGATATTCGAGCCTCGCTTAGTTACACGTATGTGCAACTTAGCTTAAACTACACTCAACACTTTCTACTTGGTTATTATTATAATATAAAAAATATTTTTAATTATAAAATTTTGTTTTTCTTGAATTTATTTTTCTGAATTTCCTGCTTTGCATAAGTAGACGAAAGAAGGTATTTAATTACTTAGTCTTGCCGGGATAATTTTTAAAAAAAACATTGCTCTAAAGCAGTGTTTCTTAACCAGGGGTCCGCGGACCTCTAAGGGCCCTCGAAATGATTTCAGGGGGGGCGCAAAATTTTTAACAGAAGAAACATAACAGCAAAAATCGCATTAACATGAGTAATTTTCATTTTTAATTTATTAGTTTATTTTATTTATCACTAAAACTATATGTAATCACATAATATTTTAATGCGTTAAAAATGACAAGAAAATTAAAAAATAGTTAATAGGAGGCCGTAAATTAAAATACCCAAATTCGGGGGGCTACGAGTAAAAACAGGTTAAGAACCACTGCTCTAAAGTATTCAATTTGTGGCATTAACCAACAATAAGAAAATCGAGTAAAGTTCATAGAACTTAGGTTTCCAAAAGTCACTGAAAACATTAAGAGCATAATATTTATTTAAACACCCAAATACGGTCCATAAGGAAAATTAAGAATTTAAAAAAAAAAGTTTTCAAAAGTTATACAAAAATTTAGAGTTATGATAATTTCTATACACCTCAAAGTGTGATCAAAACATTGTACGAAGAAACGTTAAAATGATAAACAGTATAAGTTAATAAAAGTCATGTTTTTATAGAAATCATTAAAAATTATAAATGATTTGATATCCATAGTTTTTTTTTAAAAATTTACTTATTCATATAACTCAATGTATATAAACTCGTTAATATTTATTAATTTTCTCCTATAATTTTTATTGTATTTCTATTTATGTGAGAACATGAATTTTAACTATTTATTGTGACATTTTATATTTCAAAAATTTATGTGAACCTAAGTAGCTGTTAAATACAATAACAAATCAAGTTATGAATCGAACATTATAAATAGACAATGAATAACAGAAATGAAACAACGAAATGTTAAGCCGATACAATTCATATTTTATTTGAATTTACAATTACCATTGTACACTTGGTACATGTTACTAAAAATTGCTAAAAAGATGACACTGATATCTACTCAAGTTTTAATCTAATCCTATTTTATGACTAGCTATGTGCTAAATACAATAATATTGACAATAATTACTAAGTTTAACTGATTAGAATTCGAATTAAAGACTTTAACACATAAGCTTATTTTCTAATAAAAAATAGTTTGGGGTCCTTTCAGGAAATGATTAGTAATACTCGGTTTATTAGGTGCACTTAAAATCGTAAAACTACATATATATATATATATATACTCATTGATACATACACATGACAAAAAGTTTATAAGTACATTGTTAAAAATGAACTGCTTAAAATAGGAAGAAAAATACTTATTTTAGAAGTGCATTTTTCCACTGTATGTGACAAGTGTTTTTTTTTCTTCTTAAATTTAATACAGCTTTAGTCTTAAACTTTTCCTCTCAAAATTGTTAAAAAAAATTCGTACAATTAGAAAAAAAAATCTAAATACAAGACTAAAAATATCTAATTTAAGAATGATTCTTCTTGTTTTAAAAAGATTATTTCAAGACTGAATGTCTTGTAAGTTTAAGAATAATTTTTTCCAACTTTAATGTGAAAAATTTCTTATATTAGCATTGAAATCTTAAATTTTGGGATAAAAAATACTTGTCCCGCCTTAAGTGTTATTTTCTCCTTAAATCAAGTAGTCATTTTTGTGAGTGTACTTTAGAATTAAATGTTGTTAAAAAATAATAGCTATAAGGAATACTATTAAATTAAGGACAAAAAATTTCTAATGCAATCAGTAATTGAGAATATAAATTTTTATTTGCCAAAATAAGAATCGAACTTTCATTTTCAAAGAAGAAAATATAACTTATACTTTTGAAACTAATTTTTTCAGAGTACAAACACCAGTTATTATAACTGCAAAATATTTTTAACTGGCATTAAAAATCTTTGAAAGATGTATATATATACCAGATTTTGAACGATTTTTAAAATTTTTGTAAAGTAAATAAAAAAGAATTGACTCTATTACTTACCCAGTAGCTCTAGTCAAGCGAGCTAAAATAAGCCTTTTTTGATCTGGACTAGCCTTTAAAATATCAGGTGTCTCTAAGCGTTTTCGAATCCAATTGCATTGTTCTAGTGAATTAATAAACATAAATTCAGCACCGATATGCCGGCAATAAGCTAATTCTAAACGTCTCAAAATTTCACGTAATGGTAACGCCTTTTCATTGCCGCCAATAAAAGTGGTTGACGGCAATTTAAACATCCTATCCATATCGGCATCCTCTAAATTTCCGTACAGAAATTGGTAAATTAATAATCATTAAAACATATTACTAAATAGCTTCACAAAAAGGTCATACAGCGTGAAATAATAAACTAAAAATAACATTCACCATGCAAACAATAACAATGTTACATTAAAATAACAATTTTCATAATTACCAAAATTGTATTGAGTGTAAATGAATTGATGTGCACCTTTGTCACTCAATTTCAAATTATTTATGTCCAGTGGATCGAGATTAGCTATATGAAGAGCACGAATCTAAATAATTGAATTAGTTAATTGTTTTTGTTGTAATTAAGAAAAAGTGTGTGTGTGTGTGTATGAAAGACAGAATTCATGCGGTGCTTGGTAAGGTGATGCATCGCAACAGCGAGTATTTCAAGCTGTATAATCAACCCTTAAAATCCGATTTCAAAACTAAATAAATTCATTCTCAACTTATTTTAAATAAATACCTAATTTATGTTGACGGATGACTCTTTCTGGAGGCGCTCCTTCGCGTTCCGTGAACGTGGTATAATGATCAGCATACATTATACCCAAAGGATCAAGTTCAGCTACCAAATGGCCACGTGCCTAGTTTATTGGACGTTTAATTAAATATTACGGATATAAAGGTATATTCTAGGCTAAATTCATCAAAAAATTACTAATAATCTAAATAATAAAAACTACAAACATGCTTTTTTTAATTGAGCACATGCACTTTAAACAAAATGCACGTATATTTTCTTTCGTTATGAAATGAATGAAATGTTAAAATGGTATTTTGATTGGTAAGTTTTAGTAGAAAATTATCAAGTGTAAATACCTGATAGCTTCGAATTATTGCCTGGACGGCTAAATGATCGTCGATGATTTTCTCATTAATTGGCTGTTCACTTGCTGAAATATTTAAATTGCTTAATGCGGGCAACAACGATTTCGCCGATACTTCATTTTTGCCAAGTGGTACGATTCGTGGTGGCGGCTGATAAGAGCCTCCTTTTTCGCAATTTCGAAAGTACGAATCCCAAGACTATTTTTTTATTTTCAAATAATAAATTAATAGCACAACAATAAAAACCTAATGAATTATAGAGAAAGTGAAACATTGATAATGAATAAGGATGTAATTAAGTGTTCGAAAGTTAATCACTTATTAATGATATTTTATGATTTTTTAACAAAACGAATGACTTAATTAATATTGTTTGCTTTAATATTTAGTAACTTAAAGCACACAGTTTTTTAACCTTTTGCTATCACTGGAAAATTTCAATGCACTTTATGACTTTATTCCTAATTTACACTAATGAAATTTTTTATAAAACTTTGTATAATTGTTACATAATATTTAAATTTAAATGAGGAATGCCTAATCTATTTTTGTAAACAGTATCGTTTAAAGGTAGAAAAAAAGACGTATACATATATTAATACTAGAGAGATTACAGTAATCATTTTAATTATTGTAAATCTTTAAGGTGTCGTAAATATTGAAGTATAATTGCTTAATTTTTTAATTATTTATTTTGTTCAAACGTATATTTGGGTACAATTTTCTTTATGCTATATAATAAAGAAGGGTTTCAAAACATTTCAACAACTTTCAGTCCAATTCTCATTTAATCAAAGAATTTTCCACAGAAAATTTCCTTTTTTGTTTTTTGAATTATTTTTCAGGTAAGTTTATATATGTCAGGAGTGGCCAAGACATCGACCGCAAGGCTTTGAAAGTAGCCCACAAGTATAAAATTAAAAAAATTACTTCTTATTAAATTTTGTATTAGAAAATGTAAATATGCTTGAAAATATGAAAACACTT
>AGDA01019590.1:0-10955 GCA_000281935.1 Mengenilla moldrzyki | reverse complement strand
TGTTGGTCACCTTAGGCCTACATCTGCAAATTAAGAGATTTGTAAAAGATATCTTTTATACATTGATTAAGAAATAAAAAATGTTTTTTTTGATGTTTAAAAAAAATATCCAAACGATTGCGCCCTAAATCATAAACTTAAGACGTTTTTCTGACGTCTTTCAAATTTTTAAACAATGACGAAACAGTATCTTTTAAACGTCTGTAAGTTTTGAAAGGATGTTCTTTAAACACCTGAAAAATTTCAAAGACGTTGAAAAACGTCTTTCTGCACTAAAAAGCCGTTTGTCAAACTTTTGGTTTACCGATTATTAATTGACTCGAATTTTTAAAATATGAAAAAACTGATCATTTTTTAACCAACCACAAGGTTTTTTTTAAACATATATTAGTGCAGAATTTGCTATAGTCGACTTAAACAAATATTAAGCCTATAGATAAAAATATATCAACTTTGTAACGTTGTATTATGATATAACGAATCAAACTTTTGTTGCACATTAGCAAATAGCTGAGTCTGTTTCGGGATGAATTTAACCTATTTCTATATTTTAATGACTAAAAAATTTCATTGCTATATGTTAATTTAGTAGTTTGAAAATAAACTAGATTAGTTTAGTATTTGCCGGGTAATATTCCTAAATAAATTAAATACAGTAGGGTTGAGTTCAGTAACGTACATTTTAATGTAAACTTCGCATAACAGTCGTTCATTAATATTTCATAACAATCACAAACATTTATAAATGAAAAATGTAACAATTTAAATCGTTTATAAATTAATTGTAACTTGATAAATTTTACAATTTTAACCTATAATTTTACGGTAGATTTTTTTAACGGGAACTTCACAAATAAATACAAAGCTTGTAATTTTCTATCAAAACTTGTAGTTTTTGTGAGTTTTAGCAATGAATCGTATTATAAATAGCACATTCAGTAGCTAAAATTTTTATGTTGCTATCAATTTTAATACAAATGAGAACGCATATTGCTGTTTTAATATTTCTAAAATCTTACGGATTAATTTGTTCAATATGCAAAGAGTATTAGAAGTAATCAATTGAATATTTCTTACATCAATAAAATGGATGATACATGTAGCATTGCAATCACCTTTCTATTGTAATCGTTACAATTACAAGTGACGTCACTTACATTGAAAACATTACACAAGTCATGTTCGAAAACAATGTCCTGTTCGAGACAGAATTGAAAAGTATTTTTGCAAACTTACTCGGTCTTGTACAAAAACATAGGAGTTAAGTAATTCTAAGTAGCTATGACGTAAAATTATTCTGTTCGGGACAGACTTTTTGAACACGACTATAACAATATACATTACTGAAAACAGCCTAGGAGTGAAGTTGACTGGTGACATATTTGTGCTTTGTAGTTGCACTGATGTCAGGCTTTTTGGTTAGCACTTTAAATCAGGAAAAAAATGTCAATATTAACCCTTTAAGTCCCAAACAGCGCGAACGCGCTCTTTTTATGTCTAGAAAACCTAGACGTTACGCGCGTTGTGTACAACTGACGCTACGTTAGCAAGCAAAGCAAGTGTATTTAGAGAAAGCGTTGTCACGCTGCTTGGGATTTCTCGATAATGTCCACAAAACTGTCTGGAACTCAAAGGGTTAAAGGATAATGAGGAGCTAAGGATTTCTCGGCGGGAAGAAGGGAAGCGGAGTATTTTGATTGTAGACGTTCCGGGGGCGCTCAGTCGTCTACAACCATTTTCGTAAAATTTTATATAAAGAAAAAAATATAAAATGTTCCCGTTTTCTTCCTGATTTAGGCCTGATAACAAAAATCCTGACAGCAGTGTACAAACACGTCATGTGTTACACACAGAACACAATTATGCTATCAGTCAGTATTACTTTTACCGGGAAATACTTTTTATACTTAAAATTTATACATTTAAATCTTCAGCGATTTCCTCGAATGTTGATTGAATTTGAGCACATTTATGGCAATCTCTTGACAAAAATCCAACTAGCCACACATTATTTTGTTTTCTTATCAATTCATCAAAATTACTCGGATTAATTTCGACTACATGTGAAGATATTACCATGCCAACGATACATGCTAAATATATTGTTAGGAACACAAAATTCATCTTAAGAATTTCAATTCAATTCAAGTTTATTTCTTAAGAATTTAATCTTGTATATTTTCAACTTAAATTTTTAAAATATGATTTATAAATACGTGGTAGAATATTATTGGCTAAAATTATTGCGCATGTTTTTACCGGTTTTTGTGATAAGTATTGATAACAAAAACAACAAATGAGGTAGACTGCATTAGAAATTTTCTTCAACTTACATGGTAATAGAGTTCGCGTTAATCGTTATGCACCGTGATGTCACAAATGTCATAAAAGGATAATCACCATGGAGTAACTAGATTGAAACCTACGGCGTAGATACTGAATAAATATATAGAACAATTACAATATTAATTCTACGACAAAACAGACGGCAATGTGTATCGTCTTTAATCGATTTAAATTGTTGTGGTTGAATGGCGGATACTGACCAAATAGTGTTAAAACTTCGGAATTTTGAGGTCATCGCAAAATCTTATAAGGATTACACTGAAAAAAATTCTGAAATTTAAAAAAAACTGTGCAATTTTTTGATAAATTAAAATTTAACAGACATAGAAAATAATTTAGTTTTTTTAATACATTGTTAAGAACAGCTGCGTTAACAGTAAAACAAAATGTTTACTTATCGAAAATTTCAATAGACTTCAGTGTAATAAAAATTTTTTATCTTGTAGCAAAAATCCAAAACTATTTTTTATATTATATTAAGAAGAAACAATGGCTCTTCTTGTGGCTCATTGTCATTTTTTTGCTTAATTAGAATGCTTAACCATTCTTAAGGCGTTAAAGTTTAGTTTTGTTGCCTAATGAAAGGCTATGGCTCCAAAAATCGTTTCCAAATACCCGATTTTTTACAGACAAAAACGCTTTTTGTACAGAACAAAACTTTATCTTTTCAAACTTAAATTGTATCTTCATAGATGCTGAATAAAGCACTATTCTCGCTTTTCAAAAACTAGTGTGTAAGTATTGTGTAAAAAATTATAGTTATGTTTTATTATCTTTAATTATTTTAAACATCAATTAATAAAAATTAAGCACTTTACTATCTAGTGGGATCATTAGGTTTTTTCTTCATTACAATAAATCTTGAAGCAATTACATAAATTTGTAGTGAATATAATAAAAAATAATCATAAATTTGTTCAGAACAAGATTATTTTATTTCTTTTTTAATATAAAGAATTAATTTCCTTATTCTTTTTTTATTCAATTGTTACTGCAATATCTTGATTTAGTTTTATTAACTAAATAAGACAAAAAGTTAAGCCTCACATGAAATTAACAAAAAATTAATATAAATAATACTATATCTGACTTTCAGAAGAAATTAATAGTAAATTCGAATGAAAATTCAATAAACATATTTTAAAAAAATGCTAGTAGAAAATCATAAAGCTCTAGAGTGGTTCTTTCGTTGGTGACTAGTGTTATCAATCCACGTTTCCTTCGTCCATGATTCAAACCAAAAATTCAATTGAATGTTTAGCCATGTCTTATTCGCTTATAGCAGGGGTGGCCAAGACGTCGATCGCGGTTGACTGGTCGAACGCAAAGGCTTCGAAAGTAGCCCGCAAGGATAAAATTTAACAATTTACTTCTTATTAAATTTTGTATGTGAAAATGTAAATATACTTGAAAATAAGAAAACACTTAATATTGATTCTAAAGAAAACCTCAGTGTTTACAGCCGATATATGCTGATTAATCAAAACAACTTTTTAAAACAGATAATGGCTCTAACGTGTTCATAGTCGCCCGCGAACTATATTTAACAAAATAAGTCGCCCCTAAAGGAGTAAAAGTTTGGCCACCCCTGGTTTATAGTATATATTTACATGTAGATATGCGTGTTTGCACGCCTAAATCTGTATACGTATCGTGTAGTTGAATCTAAATATATTCATCACTGTTTGGTGATCTCTATATTTATTTTATGTTTAGATTGTTGCAAAAAGGTCTTAAAATACAGAGAAAAAAAAACATATATTGATTGATTGAAAAATGTTACAAATTTTGTTCCAAAGACATTAGGAGCGCCGTTGCTAACAGTGACGTTATAATTAACGTCAAAATGTAAACTTAATAATTAAGACAAAGAATAAAAATTTCTTCGTCGTGATTTTTTACGTGAAAATCAAATTTACAGAATATCAGACTGTAAATAATTTAATCCCAACTTATTATTTTGTTACAAAAAGTTTAACTGGCAACTATGACAACGTAAAATACAACACTAGCAATCCTTTTATGATGGGAACGTTTTTCAATAACTCTGTTCTACCTTAATAATAGAAGCTTTCCTCAATATTTGTTATTTTGTGCTTGTAGTACGACTGGTCTACAATAAAGATAATAAAATAAAATAAGTTGAAATAAATAAAAACATGATGAGACCAATATATCTGAAACAGAATTGTAAGAAATTATAATAATTATATTACTTTGATAGATTTTATAAAAGTTTTTTAGCAATACTCTTGTTAAAATACCGTCTTTTCCCGAAAATAAAACATACTCCGCAAATAGGCTCTGTCGTAATTTTTGGAACTTTTTGTAAAATAAGAATTACTCCGGAAATAATTCATAGATAAAAAATGCAAAAAAAATTCGTTAAAAAATATTTTTCTTTTATTAAGTATAAATAATAATATGTTTAACTTTCCCAATATTCGTATTTCAGAGAAATGTTTCAAAGTATTCCGGGAAAATAATTATTTTCTTCTGCAGAAATTAATTTTAAAAATACGACATGAAGCAGCAGTTTTTATTGGACGACAGTGCAAGTACAGTGTTTATTCAATTCAGCAGGAAATGGATTTGATAGAAAATCAAAATATATTTCAGAATTTTATTAGTGACGTTGTTTTAGAAGAAGATGACATGACTGTAATTGAATAAATTTAAATTTCTGTGTTCTGTGTAAAATAAATATTAAATGTAAAAGTATAAATATACTTTTATTTTGGCTCTCCACCGAAATTAAGTCCTATCGTATATTTTGGACCCAAAAAAATAATAAGACAGTATCTTATTTTCGAAAAAAGACTGTTTTTTTTTTCATTTCTTTATATGACTCATTTAGTTCGATTTTTAGTTTTTATTTGTTTGATACAGCACAAAAATTGAAATTTCTTCCCGTTATGTTTATTAATAAATTCATGAGTTAAAAAATAAACACCTTTAAATCTAAGTTTATGTTTAAATATTTCATAATTTGTATTTCGAATTTCTATAAAAAATTAATATACCATAACTTTCACTCTTGTAAACCACAAAAATAACATATATTTTGTATATATATGTATAGGTAACTTATAAATTTTCAGAGAAATCGCTTTGTTTCTTAATAGTTATCATTTATAAAGCTCACTGAAAGAAAATATTTGGAAAACAGCTAAATATGTTTATTGTGCTTTTAAAAGGAAATTTTTCAGAAAAGAAAATATTAGTTGTCATAAAGATTTGTTCAAACCAGTAAAATTATTATAAACTAAAATGTATCAAAACTTTTTGGTAACAACATATTATTTGTTTTAGCTATTATTTTCTCTAAGTGCAGTTCTTTTTTTGAAATTTTAAGTGGCCATTTCAAAACCCAAATTTCAAACCATAAATCATTGATCGAATTTAAGTAATAATTTTATGAAAGTATACGTTGGTTTACCATCAAAATGAATGATGTCAATTTTTCACTGCTAAAAAGAATTTCCATTTTATAGTTCCCAAAACTTTTAACTAAAGTTATATGCATGCTTTTAAGATCATCGGGAAGTAATTTGTTGACTCTTGGTAAATATATTTTTTAAATAATCTAAAAGTAATGTATAAATTTACTCTACAAATATTTTTTATATAGTTTTAAGCAGGAGTGAGCAAATAATTTTAAGCGCGGGTCAAAATGACACTTACAAAATCTTTCTCGATTCGGAAAACTTTACTTTGTACGTTATACACATGCGAATGTTTTATATGGAGTTTTTACCCTGCCTAAGAATTTTTTTAACAAAAATACTGTAATCATTTTAATGCATTTTGGCAAATAAATTTGACAGTTATTGATAAATAATAGTATTAGTAAATTTTTGATTTTAATAAGATCGTATAAAATATATTAAAAAAATACATGTGGGCTTTTTCAACGACCCGGATAAAATGAACAAGAGGGCTGGATGCGGTCTGCGAACTGGCGTTTGCCTATCCCTGATCTAAAGCATTACATAAATTCATTACATATGTTTTTTTAATTTTATAATTTGTATTACAAAATGTTACAAAACTGACTGTGTTTTGCCTCAAAAATATTGTATTTTATATAATATAAAAATAATTCTTTACATAAAATTTCTTAAAACATATGTCCAAATTTTATGTTTTAGACAATATGTGCTAATTGGGTAACCCGAATTTCTTATTAATCATGTTTTGTAATTAACAAAACGTTTTGATATCATTTTATATCACGCTCTCACATTTTTCGTGTGCAGTATTACAATATAAGAAAAAATTATATTGAATACTAAAACAAATTTATGCATCATATTATTTGCATTTAATTGCACTGTATATATACTTTACTCTTTACCCATATTAGAGTTTAACTTAATGCTGAGAAACTTTACTATGACGAATTAGCGACTAGAAGAAACTTTAGTAAGCAGAGCTAAGGGAATTGATCTGTAACAGTTTGCATATGGCATAAAGAATCAAAGATTATTAAATTTAAATTTCATCATATTTAATAAAAATTTATATAAGTATTTTCCTTATAATTTAAATTTATATATTTTTTTCCATTTTTATTTTATAGCTATAATCTGATAAATTAATTCTCTATATAAAATTGAAAATAATTTAAATTTATAGATAATCTAAAATTGAGGAGATGTTTCCCTTTTTTTGCTTTAGAAGATCAATTAGTACATCATTGATTTCAAAGCCCATTTCTTTTAATAATTTTAAAGCGTTTGCGATTTCTTCCACGTTTTCTGTAATTGATTTATAATCAGCACTGGGTCCCGGATTCGACTGTGGTTTATTACTACTTTCATCTTGTTCAATATTGTTTTTCTTTTCATTGTCTTCATTAGAATTAGACTTCACTTCATCATTAAGTAAAGTCCACTCTTCCTTGAAAGCCTTATCAGGTCCGTTGTTTTCCGTTTTCTTGTTTGTTTTTTCTGATTGATCCTTAATTTCAATATCTAAATCCAGTCCTGTTCAATCAAATAAATTAATGTTGATTTTAATAAAGAAAATTATTAACAATACCACAATAATTAGATATTTGTTGGCCAAAACTTTTTACGCATTCCAGAGTTGTTGCTAGAGTATCCGTGAATTCATTATTTTCTTCGGATTTAAACGGGCATGAAGGTTTACCTTCTTTTTTAACAAAAAATTTATCGCAATTTTTTTTAATCAAACGAGAAAATCTTGGTTCGAAGCCTTTCTTTAGCCATGGATTCTATATTTTTTAGCAAAAAATAAATATTATAAAATATATAATTTATTGTAAGAAAAATTATGGATCTCAAAAGCAGTAACACTAATATTTTTATCGAATGACCCTGTGTGACCTAAGACTTTTATAAAGATATTAATATTACACAAAAGTTTTGTAACAATGTTTTGAAACATGTTTTATTTGTTACAATAGTATTAAAAATATTATGTTTTTAAAATGGCTCAAAACAACTTTAAACACTTTTTTAATTTTGTTTCTTAAGATGTTTTTATTGTTATATTCATGTTGTATCAACATGTTTTTATAATATGTAATATGTAATAATAATAATATGTAATATCAACATGTAATAAATACTTGACGCTTGCAGGTAATGATGGTAGTTAGGAAATCACAGTTTTATCCTCTATTACCTGCAAGTATCAAATATGTATTACATATCCTTTAAATTATTTGACGTTTTCTTTGTTACTATTTGCTTTAATGATATTCTGTTAAAAACCTGTTACTGCAATAAGTTTTTAACAGAAAAAAAAACTTTTCATGTTATGGTATACAGGGTAATGACATTTAATATGTTATGTATAGCATGTCTTGTCTTGTAATTTAGAGTGTGTTCGTGTAATCAGACAGCCGGTTGTTAGGACTAAAATAATCACGTCTCGTTGTAGTCCGGTTAATCGGAATCGACTATTTATAAAATCACAAGATATTTTTGGTTTTGAAAATGAATAAAAATACATTGATACTATTAAAAAAACTTCTAATGATGACCACTAATATTCTTGATATTCAGTAACTAACAAGAACCGATAGCGTTTTAGTATTTAAACCCTAAATAGGTCAAAAATAGAAGTTTATTATTATTTCACAGTCATATGTAATAAACTGTTATCAAATTCAAACACAAAATTTTTGGTACAAAGTACTTGTTTAGCTTATCGGCTGTTTTCATTATTGTCACTTCAATTTGAAAATGTCTTTTTATATTTATTAACATAATTTTCAAAATCCATTAATTTTAAAATATTTTTATCTTATAAATTTTTATATCTTTATACATATTTACTATAATAAGAGCTGATTTTTAAAATAGAAAATTACCGCAGTGTTTAAAGAAGTTGTTCGTAGCATACAATGTTCTGGATGCTTTTTAGAGTATTCACAATCTGAACAAAGATCATAATTGCGACATTGAAGACATTTATAACGAAAACCTGTAATATTCTGTTCACAACTATCACATATAACATGACCCTCGTCTATAATTGACATAATTTTATTGGTAAATTGTTAATTTAAAATATTTTTAATAACTTGATTGACTATTTAAGTTTTCGGTACGATTATTAGACACGATAACATTCACGTAAATTTTAACACCAATATCTTTCATTTCATTTAGTGCGATTAATAATTCATCATCACTGGATATAATTATATCGTCTAAGTCGGAATCTAAGAAAAATTGATTAAAATTGTATAAACATAATATATTAAACGTTTTTAATTTTCTTAAGCAAAGTTAAATTATCATATATGATAATTTAAAATATAATTTATGACTCAATAACTGTTAAATGATTGGTTTGTTTTTTAGCACAGCCAAATGTGCAATTTTTTATGCTACAGACAAAAAAATGATAACTTTCAATCATAAAAGTTATTCTACTTTAGCAATGATTTTTCCTCTTTTTGAGGTATAGGACTTCTTTTAGTTTAAAAACGTATTCGTTACAATTTTTTACAATTTTGCCCTCCTTCTTAATTTAATTTTATCACCAATGGGATTTGTTCTATTTTATTAAAAAAATTAATAATGGAGTAACTTTCTACATAGATAAAGTAATCCTTTTCTTACAATTTTCATGCTTTAAATAGAAAAAATTAAATTATTTATGTACTCTCTTAATGAGTATTTTTTTTAAAAAATGACTGATTTAAAAAGCTATTTTTTAGAGGAAAGTGTTGAGTGTTGAGAATATAACTAAGATTTTATATTATTTTTTTAGAATGATTCATTTATTTTTACATGAGTAATTACGGATTTTAAATACTTTATGCTTGTTAATTTTTTTTAAATTGAAAATATGAAATAGTGTATGCTGATTTCCCTATTAAGAAATAGATTAAAACAGAGAATTCATGATACTCTATATATGGTGATAGACGTTAGCACCAAGCGTAAAAAACAAATATGTATTATAAATCAAAAAATAGTTTTATTTGCTAACACGATTGAAATGTAAGTCCAGATTTTTAAAATTCAACTCAAAAATACTTCAAAAAATAAAACATTCCAATTAAAACTTTCAGTAAGTAAAATACTTTAGTTTAGTTAACTTAATAAATTGGTCTGAACCGAAACTAAGATGACTGTGTCGGCTTTGAGTTTGTGTTAATAACAATCACAATAGCCAACAGTCAAAGTATCTGTAAGAACGCCAACGATGCCAAGTAACTTACTACTGAGCATAACTCAGCGCTTTTGATTATCGTGAATAACAATCCGAAGTTTCTTTTATTTGTATTGTTCCATAACAATGAATAAAAAGGTTACATGACAGGTTTAAAGCAATATAATATAGAAATATGTATTCGACTGATCTTTCTATATTCGTAATTTTCATTATATGAGTATTATAAAGTAAATTGTGTAACGTATATCGGATTCATAAAACAGTAATGTTACTGCGATAATATGGTAATATGTCTAGTTCTTATAACGGTAACATTATAAAAATATATCATACTTATGTTTAAAAAATATATTATAATAACTATGTTTGTCATACTTGCTTTTTTGTATGGTATAGCATAATTTTCGTAACATTTACGTTGTTATATAATAATTATATAATTAAAATTATGAATATAACATGATCAATCGGTAGCATGTTTCCATAACATTGTTTATAGTCTATTACTTAACTAGGAAATCAAAATATGTTATTACATATGGAGTTTCAAGAATTTCTAGATTTATGAAACGAGTTATTAACATTTAAAAAAAACCTTTTTTTCTTCACACACAGAGGCATAACAAAAACTAAAACACTTGAAAAAAATTATGTAAAGCTTGAATATAATTTCCAAAAAAATTTAAGGAGTTATTTCAACAAAAAGTTCGATAACAAGAACTAGGCATAATTGCTAATATCAAATAATATATAAATGCCAATATTTTTTATAGAATTTATCAAAGGTTATTTACCAATTGACTTAGTAGAGAAAATCACGACATTTGATTTGTTTTTAGTTAGTTTTTTTTTTAAAAAAAACATTCTATCCAAATATCTTGTAATAATTTGAAGAAAGTAAATATCCTTGCAACTATTTAATATGCATTGCTCATTTCTCAAGTAGAGAA
>AGDA01019587.1:0-12273 GCA_000281935.1 Mengenilla moldrzyki | reverse complement strand
ACAACAATTTTATTAAATGAATTTCTTTTTTTCAAAATACTGATTGTATATATGAAAAAAGTTTTTTAACGTAAATGCTTTGAAGTTTACTTTAAATTTCAGAAACGTTTATTTTATATAAAAATTTAAAATATTCTAAAATTTTTATTTGAATTTTATACGCTTTTTATTTTAAAATAGTTCTTTAATACAGTCCTTGTTGACTTCTGCTATTTGATTATTAGTTCGAATCATGGGAAAATCTGTAGAATTAGCTTTTGAATTATTAATGTAACAAAATAATAATAACGCATGACATAATGTTTTATTAATTTGTAAGAATATATTAGTAGATTTCTTATATGTGGCTGGTTTTCTTTTTGCTTTATTTCAATAATACCAATTTAGTCATTTTGCAAAAAACCTTGATATTAAAAAAATATTTCTAAATCCTTGTGTTTCGTGTATTGCGTTTGAAATAATCTTATATATATACATATAAGTTATATATTAATTTCTTAAAAGAGATCTTGATACTCCAACGTCTAATTTCAATTTATTGTCTGATGAGACAAAGATTAATGTTTCAATTTACTTTTATTCGCTGACTTAGTGAAATACAAATTTCAAATTTTTTAATTTAGATTTATTTATTTGGAACTATTTAAGTTTTCTTTAACGAAGCCCCTGAAGGAGATGTCATTTTCTTACGAGTCTTAAACTCTAATTTCAAAAAGTTTCAAAAGCTTTTGTGTGTTTTCAAGAATAAAGATTTAAAAAAACAATTATTTTTATTTATTGGCTTATTATACAAATAAAATTAAGTAAAGTCTTACTTTCTAGCACTGTTAATAAGTGGTGGCGTTGATTATAAGCTTATTAAACGTTAAAAAATTTTGTTCGAAATAAGAGTAATTAGAAAGCTTTTTTAAGTATTCACGATAATAAGAAGAAAGTAGAAAAATTGGAATCCCGGTCGGCTTTTCACGTTGATCTACAAAAATCTCAATAATAAAAGATCTAAGGCGAACAATAGAGTGAGCCTAGTGACACTTTCTAAAACAAGAAAAATCGCTATTGAACTTGGTGAACTAGAACGTGAGCATGGGGCTTATTGTGGGGACTGTGAAGTGGGCCGTGATCGGGAAAATGTATCTGCGACATGCACTTGACCGTTATTGTGGTTCAGGTGACCGCGGTGCGTTTAGAGTTAGAGAAGTGATAAAATAATTGTAAAGTGATGAGCCGCGGTTCTTTATTGAACAAGAATGCGTTCTGGACGCCGAACGCGTCCTGTCACCGTTCTCGAGATAAACAACGATTTCCGGCTCCTTTTTTGCGTCCAGAACGTACTTTTTTACTGACCCCGGTGCTAGGTAATTGGCCTCCAATGACTCAAGAACGCTGTACTTGTTCCCAGAAACGTGCCAGATCTATGCTAGATATCAGAAACCAATGCTCTAAAACTTCTAAAGTTACTCCAAGAGATATTTTCGCTTCTCAAAAGTCTAGGTTGCCAAGGCGTCTTTTGTCCTGCGAGAATCTGTCTTCAAAACGCCCCCAAACAGCCCATAAGGTGTGGTATTAATTTCAGCAAGCTTTAAATTATGATAGGCTTCGAAAAATCTCATATCTGTGCTTATCTCTATTACTTAAAGTTGGTAATATGCAATGTCACAGCGTATTAATTCGTCTCCCTTTGCTAAAAACTTTTAAAATTAAGTTTTTGATATGTAGGTTCCTCCATTTCATGTTGCTGCAACAAAATAATAACTTTTTGTACGTATGCATTGTGATATTAAAATGCTTTGAATTGTTTTCAAAAGAAAATACTTAGAAGTTAATTTTTGCTTATATGCATTTATTTTGGTTAAAAACACATGAAATTTCAACAATTTCCTCTGTGCTTACTATTCTCGATTTAAAAAAAAAGAACTCAAATACTTCTTAGGATTAATAATTTTAATGCCATAATGAATTTACTTGAAAAAAATAAAAACAAAAAAATTCTTGCTAAAAAATGTGTTTTTTACGTTTTTTCGGACATATTTTTCAGAATAATTCAAGATAGATTTAAGTAATTAACTTGAAATTTGATGAGTAAATTGTCGAAGTCTTTTTTAATTATTTACACAATTTCAATGCCATAGCTCAAAGTGAATTTTTCGTGTTTTTTAAACTTTAAAAATACATTTTCCTACTCCCTTTAAAAACTAGAGGATACAGAAAATTTTCATATTCATTTTAAATGTTCGCAGACCAGTGCTAACAGAAAATTATAAAATTTCAGGAGGATATTTTTCAAATTTCGAATTTGTTAATCAGTGCAATTCTTTAAAATTTAGTAAATAATTGGAATCGAAAATGAACTCGGGTACATTTATCAAAAACTATACATAACTTTTCAAAGAACTACATGCGGCTCACGAGGCACAGGTTTATCACATATAATATATAAAATAATCACACTTTTATACTTATAATCCAGGAGAATATCATAAAGTATAAAATTATTAATAACTCTGTGGAAAAATACGTCTGAGTAAAATTCGTTTCATGAAAATCTATGTGACAAAATATGATAATAAAAACTTTTTTTGTCTTTTTAAAATGTTTTTGCTTGGAACTCTGTATTATAGAACTTATTTCTAAAGCTTCTGTATCCATTTGCATATATGTTATCCATTGAAACACTTAATGAGATACATGTTGTCTTCGATATTAAAGTGGCTAACACAGATTACCCAGATTGACAAAACATTCCCTTATTTTTCTTTTAAAAACTTGATGGCACTACTCTATTTTTTCTATAAATCATTGGTGCAGTCCTTTAAAATAGTTTTCTTATAAATATTTGCATTTCACTTCGAATAAACATTAAAGAAATTTGAAAAAAAAATAGATATATAGAATTTTTTACTATCTTTATTTATTTTATAATTGCCATCGAAAAAATGCTATAAAAAAATTAATATTTTTTTGGCAACACTGCGGAAGGTTTTGTCAAAAGATACCATCAATTTTTTTTTAATTTGTACCAATTTAAAAAAAAATTAGAATTTTTTTTGCTGATCTGAATAATCTGTGTTATTAATGTTAGCAAATGTATTGATAATTATGAAATACCTAAACCAGGGGTATCAAAGCGTTAACTACGATCGACTGGCCGACCGCAAAGATTTAGAAAGTAGCTCGTAAGACTGAATTTAAAGAATTTCGCTTTCACTTAAATTTTATGTTTAAAAATGTAAGTTCACTAAAAGGTATAAAAACAATTTTAATTATGATCATGAACTAGACCTTTGTTTTTAAGGTGGAATAGTGCTGACCAATCAAAATAATTTTTCAAACTGATAATGATTCCTAACATGTTCAAGATCTATATTTTATAAAATGAGTCACCTCTAAGGATTAAAAAGAAAATTTCAAAATATGTTTAAAGCTCAGAGATATCTTGGTCATTATAACAAGTTAAAAACATGTTGGTGCTCAATACCTATAATGACCCTTAAGTGCTAATTTGACTAAAAAAGTTGAGCCGTAATACCAAATTTTACTTAATTTGGAACAAAATTGAAAATTAGTGGTGGATCTAAATATCCGTAAATAATATAAGGCGAAAAGATTGGTTAAGATTTTTAGCGTGATAAAACAAAATTTTCTTATTCTAAAGATTGGAATTTAGCAGTTCAAATATTTCAAGTGTTATGACTATTTGATTTGAGCCTTAGATAAACGTACACCTATATATGTGTTAAAAATTGTCACCTAAGAAATTTTGAGTTTCTTTTGTTTTGTTTTGAGTTTGAGTCAAATGAAAAAAACTTTTACACGAGATCAGTCTTGACCCGTTGTTATATTTCTTTTTATTAGTCTATAATATAATGCAAATAACGTATAAAGCAAAAGAATTTGAAAATTTTTTGAATGTTTGACTTAGAATACTTGTTTTGTTCTTAGTTTTCTGCGTTAATGAAAAGTGAAAATCGTTTTACGGCCCACTTTTCACGGATTCAAAGATCTGATTTCTCTAATCTAAATTGCAGTCTTTCTTTTATCTGGTTTCCGTTGTTTCTCTTTATGGCTTATAAGTGTATAATTTTGCGGCCTAGTTATTTTAAAGCTTATCTGCTAAAACTCGAAGCTTTAGAGCGTAGTACTGATTTATGATTTGCTCTTTTCCGTACAAAAGGTATGTTCTGGTATGGGCGACAAGCGTCGTGAGTCTGAAGGTGATGACGGACGTGCCAAATTTGTGGCTGTTACCACACTCGAGGATGTACAAGCGATAAGATGTGCCGATTTTCACCCGAATGGACAGTTATATGCTGTCGGATCGAACTCGAAAACGTTACGTATCTGTGCGTATCCAAATTTGAACGAAATACGGTAAGTGTATACATTTGGCGCCTGACTTTTATTTTGAATATTTGAAACTGTGCAATTTCATTTCAGTTCGTAAAGTTAAAATTTTTTAGCTAAATTTTGATAAATTTCAAATGATTTATTGAAAATCGGGACAGGAATAATTTTTCTGTCTTACTCTGATAGCAAAACTAAATTCTAAAAGTTTGTATTAATTTTTATCAGTGTACTTAATCAATTGAGGTAAGGCTTCGATTATTAAGCTTAAAATTTAATGTTCTTTTTTTAATTTTTGAGTAAAAAAATTAATTTAACTTAATCCAAGCAAAGAAGCGAGTGATGGAGGGGGCAAATGGGGCATCATGACCGGGGCACTGCTCACAAAGGGGCACCAAACCGTCCGTTAAACAAATATAGTTGAAAATTGTTAGTTTTTTTATATTTGATTTCTAGAAAATATATCAGAAACTTAGTGACAGTGTAATGTAATTAAGTCCGTAGATCACATTTATTTATTTTTCTAAAATAAGGCTAAAATTAAACTTTTGAAGATAATGCTATCTAAAATTCAACTAAATTTTGTCTTCAAAAACTAAAATTTTTATAAACTATTATGCGTTTCCGAAAAATTCATGTAAAAAAAGCATTAGGTATAAACAATTCTTTTTGCTTACTTAATTTTTTCGTGCTGATACATTTTGATTCATTAATTATATTATAAAAAATAAATTAAAATTCAAGAAAAGTTCCTAGAATACTAAAAATCATGTTAAAACAAAACAATTTGTGTAAAAAGAGAATTATGTGTATTCATATTTCAAATTGAACTCGCACTGATCCACATTAAGAAATCGTAATTTTTAGGGATCTTGAACTAAACTGAATTGAAAAATTTTTTGTTTATGTTTTTATTTGGAAGTAAATTGAGTAAAATATTTTATTTATGTTTTTCAGCCGGAATCACGAAACATACCAACCGACTGTTCTTTACAAACGCACGAAACATCATAAGGGGTCCATCTATTGTTTGGCGTGGTCACCAAGCGGGGACTTGCTTGCTACCGGCTCAAATGATAAGACAGTCAAATTGATGCGATTTTCAGCCGACACGTCGACGCTAGAGGGTGCTGAGACCGAGCTCACAATGCATGATGGCACAGTACGCGATTTATGCTTCATAGAGGATTCAGTCAATGGCTCCGGGTTGCTTATTAGCGCGGGTGCCGGCGACTGTAAAATCTACGTCACAGACTGCGTGACTGGTACGCCATTCCAGGCGTTCTCTGGCCACACGGGTGCCGTGCTTGCATTGCACCATTGGGGTGGTGCGATGTTCGCAAGTGGTTCACATGATCGCACTGTGCGCTTCTGGGATTTGCGCACGCGCGGTTGCGTTAACGTCGTGCAGCCAGTCACAACGACCGGCTCAAAACAGGGATCACCGGTGGCGACGTTGTGCGTTGATCCCTCAGGACGTCTATTGGTTACCGGTCATGAAGATGCCGCATGCGTTCTTTACGATATTCGTGGCGCTAAAACGGTACAAACGTTCCGCCCACACCAGGCCGACATACGATCCGTACGTTTTTCACCGTCTGCTTTCTACTTGCTTACCAGCGGCTACGATAATAAATTAGTCCTAACCGACTTGCAAGGTTTGTATATTTTTAATAGTTTATAACACTAGCTAACAACCAAAAATACTTGACTAGTTGAAACTATTTCTAGACACTGTTCACAGATACTTGTACCTTTGGTTCATACATTGAAAAAAAATCTTATTTAAATATTCGATAAGTAAAAATAGAAAAAAAGTATGCTTACTAGATGATGTTATCAATCTAGTACAGGAACCTAATGCCTAATTGTACATCTAGAAAGCCATTGGTCCAGTGAAATAATTGCGTATATTCAGCAAAACCAAGCAACAGCCCGTTTATGTTTCTTAAATACAACCCGTTCGGGTCTTCCTGTATCAGTACGGTCATTTTCCATGTTCCAAGAACTGCTGTCCGGACAGTCTCTGAGAATTTCTTTCACAACCCCACTCCCGGCGATTTAGCTATAAGTCACCTATGCTTAGTCTCTCCAGTTTCACATTTCGGTAATAGTTATTGAAAAGCTGCTGTTTATTTTGTGTGAAGTAAAATGGCGGATCGTTTTTTACATTTCTTGTTGATATCAAACACAGGGTCTTGAACTGAATTGAATTTTACCCGGCCAACTATCTTGATTAACTGTTAAAAAATTGTTAAATAACAGTTTTGTATTATTAACATTTATGTAATAGTTGTTAAATGATTAATCAATTGCGACTTTTTAAACATTTTATTAATTTTTATTAAAATGTGGAATTTGAAAAGTTAGCAAAAATATATAACCGTTATTAAGCATTTTTATTTATAACATTACTTAAATTTTTGCTTGACCGAATCTTAAATCGATTTTCTTAGATTATTACTTTGGTTTGGTTCGTTATTCGGACAATAAAATTCTCTTTCAGTTTGTTTCAGCTCAATTCGTAAAATTTGAATCACCTATACATTTACTTTACATTATTTTACTGATACAATATAAAGTAAATTAACTCGAACAATTTATTATATTACTATTAAAAATTTTAGAAACTGAAAGTAAAAATGTTTTAAGTGAATAAGCTAAAAAAATTGGTTTGAATCGATTCAGTTCTGTTTGCTTTGGTTCGGCTCAAAAAATCCGAGCAAATCATGTTGTAATTTTTTGAAAAATATATTTTCAGTTTTAAATAGCACATTTTTTAATATGTAAATTACTTATATAATTTTAAGAAAAAATTAAAACAAATTCACGCTTGAACAATATTTGCTTGCATCCCACTACAGAAATGAAATTTTTACTCCCTTCTCATCAAAACTCGATACTCTAACTCAGTATAATAAGCTGAGTCATAATTGTTGATTCATTCAGTGGTCATTTATGGCTCGTTTGTCCATTAGTTAATTTTCTGATTTCGCTATTGTAAATTGTATTTAATGACATTAGTAATTTTTTTACACTCTTTGGTTAATGATAACATAATATTTTCAAAAATATGAATAAGCAGAATTATGAGGATTATCATTAATCGTTTTTGTAAAATAGTTTGTATCTCTTTACAAAATATATGTTACGATTGATAAGAATACTGAAGAGGTTTACGATAATTTTTATTTAAGAACATATTAGTATTTATTGGTCAAACGTTCATCAACTGGCGAAGATTAATCAATTTGACTTTGAAATGGTTTTCATAAGTTCAGTTGTTAAGTTTAATACGTTGGCTGCCGCGCAAATTTACGTACTTGCTCGAGGCGCCAACATGTTTTTTTATTATGCAATACATATTATGTTGACATTTTATAATCGGTGGATAAATTAGATTGTATTAGCATATTTTATACAATTTCGTGGTGGGGGTCATCGGTGATCTTCAAGGCGCTGTAGACTGTTTTTGCGATTATCAGTTGTTTCAAACTATTATGCTTCTGTGGCTAAGCAGTTACTATCATTTCTTAGTCTTGTTCAATGCTTCCCATAAATAGGTAAACTTATTACAATATGCACTGATAATATGTACATTTTTCATAAAGTAATAAAATTACTTTTGTATATTATCTAGTTCTTCCATTTCTTCAAACCATTATAGTAACAGTGGTATTATTGAAAAAATTATCAGATCCATATCCACAATAATTATGTCCTATTATTTTTTGCTGCGTCGCCGGTCACTGGTGACCCCCACGGTGCTGTAGCTAAGTTTAGTGCCGGTTACCGATGACCTCACGGCAGTCAAAATGTTAATTTTACCTACTGTTGCTGCTTGTATTATTCTTATTGCTCGATATTTATTGATTGATACGACGAATTGTTGATGGTTGATTTTTTTGACAGCTGTTACGGTGTAATTCGGTAGCGATTTTATTTTACAAATACTAACGGCGTTTAAATTTTTAAATTTTTTAGTTTATTCGGAACCGAGTACTAGCATAATAATCATAATAATTTTTAAATGTATATATATTAGAAGTGTTAAAAAGCTTCAACTCCGACTCCGATTATGATTCCCAAATTTTTAATTGGTGTTTAAAACGGAATTCAAAAAGTTAACTTTTTTAAATACAAATAAAACAAAAGCTTTTCATTTTAAATCTGACAGAACTGTTTATAAGTTCTGTGTAAATAGCATATATGTTCTGTAAAAATGTCCAAAAAACAAATACAATTTGAAATTTCTTTGATAAAGTTCATTTTCAAACTGTAAAGTGTAAAATTTGCACAAAAAATTATTGTAGAAAAGGCGATACAACATTCTTTTTAAAAGAATACCTGGAGCTTCTGCTTCAGCATCAACTTTTTCTATACTGGTGACTGAAAATCAGTATTTATACCAACATAAAAACGAAGGGAATTTCGGAAATTTTTTTTTGCGAATATGAGCAACCTGTGCCTGCAACTCTTAAATTCATTTGCCACTCGCATCCTAAATCTTGTTGTTCCTATTCTGAATACGTGTTAAGAAAGCTTACAAGACATTAAAATACGAAGAAAGACTAACAGTGTCGTTTTTGTAATATTTATTTGAATTACGAGAAAAATTGGAACAAATTTCTATTAGAAAAGCCTATATGAAAATGTTTCATAATAAAGTCAATTAATCAAGTGATTAATTATTTACGAAATTTTAATTACTAAACAATGCCAAATATTTATTGAAAATTATTGATAGTATATTTGTTTGACGTCAATTCTCCAAATGAATTAATATTTTATTTGAAATTAGATCAAAATAAAAACATAGACTGTGTGAAATTTGAAATTATCATTTTCATTTACTGATATTTCAAAACAGATATGGGGATGTAAACACAGGGTAAAAGACAGTAATTTTAGCTTTCTTCGTATAACAAAATTGTATTCGTATAATTCTAATTGTTTACCAATATTGTCAAAACGATTCATAATACTTTAAGCTAATTGAAACTGCTGTACATTTGAATTTCGTACTTAATAGTTGAATGTTCTTCAATAATTTTTTTTCTTAAATGTGATTTAGCTATTTTTGTTAATTTTTCACATTTATTAAGTCGTATAACATGTCTCCACATTTTTTATTCATTAAATAGACCTGATATTGATATGTCTGGTAGTAATCGTTTGTCTCAAACGAACATGTGCATAAAATGTGATGCTTTAACTACAGAATAACAAATGAAAGGAAAATATCTATTGTCTGCTTGGAAAACGGTTACAAATTCCGTTTCAACTAAATACAAATAAAATAACTAAATAACGTCAAACCATAAATATTGTAAAGAATTTAGTCTTAACTGGTTACTTTGTCATAAAAAAATTAACTGTCAACTATGGCAACGTAAAATGTAGCAATAGCAATCCTGGCATTAATAGGTCGTTTTCCAGAAGCTCTGTTATACTTTAACAATAAATGTTTTCCCTCTATATACCTATTCTTTGGTTTTATCACAATCTCTCTTCATACAATTTTTAAACCTGATAAAAATTACCTGGTTAATTAAATGTTAATTTTTTCAATAAAATTTATATAATTATGAGACAATTTTTGATGCATTTTAAACGGAATTTTAAACGTGTAATACTTAAAATCTATAAAAGAATAAATAGACTGAATTTAGTTTCAAATTATGCATATAATATATTCATATTTTATACTTATAAAAAACATAAGTTTATTAAAATGCCAGTTATACATTTTTAGTTACAATTGTGTTAACGTATAACAACCGAATTTCACACGGAAGCAATAAAGATGGCACGTATCATTTAATCTTAATTTTATTGTAAAGTTCAATGAGCATTTGTTTCCCTGAGAACTAAAATTTTAGTTAAGCATATTTATACTTTAGTATTATTTTTTAGAGATTCATTCAATTTTGTAGATCGGAAAATAAAACATTATTTTAGTGTAGTTTTAATAAAGATTATTTTGGAATAATTTAACAGTTGCAAATATAGTACTTATAATAGTATTACCTATTAGACAATTGCAAATAAGGTAAGTTTAAATTGTTAACCATGTATTCTATACAGGGCTCTACAGATTTGTGCTTTAATAGATGTTTTTTTTTTCATTTAGATGTTAACATAATACTAAAGATACAAAATAATCTAAATGTAAAATTTTATTATTATTACAGGAGATCTATGTATGTCGTTACCAAATGTAATAGTAGCCGAACATGGTGATAAAGTGATATCATGTCGTTGGCATCCGAACGAATTCTCGTTTCTGTCTACATCCGCTGACAAAACCTGCTCACTTTGGGCCCTGCCTCCAGTATAAGCAAATGTCTTCAATCCACCGTTGTATAAGTTTTTCCAATAGTAGTTGTATTGCATTTTTTCGGTTACATATACAAGTATATGTTTATTGTGTTTGTCTATATGTAAGAGTGTACTTTTTAAATTTGTTAACATTCAATGAGAAAAAATTTACTTAATTCTTGACAAATGTTTAAATTTATTAAGATTTAGTAAATTGTTATTTTCAAAATGTCGATTTTTCTTTATCTTGTTCATCATTCTAGTGCTTTTTTTATATTAAAAAATAGTAAATGTAATGTTTTTAATTAACTATTTCCAAAAAATTTAATATATCATACGTGTAATTTTATTTTAAAAGCTTATTTGTAATCATGAATGTATTATACCTAGACTACGCATTCTACTGTTTAGTGCTTGGCAGAGATATTTAGAAGTGAACTAATGTGTGTTTGTGTCAACTTTCGCATACCTTAAATTCCTCAAGTTTTTTGTCTATAGTCTCGACGTCTTTAGTGTCCATGACACGGAAAAGCTCTTTGGCGACAGTGCCAACAAAATTGAACCAACCTCGTTTCTTCCTAGGTGTCTCATGATAACCTATGAGTTGATGCAGTTGCGCATGACTATGCCTTATGTTATTAAGGTCCTTACGCAATTGTCGCAAGCTTTCGACCTTAAGCTGGGTGTTTGTGTTGCTGTACCGCAGTTTGATCTCTTTTAGGATCTTTTCGATTTTTCCCAAGAATCGATAGAGTGTATTGTACTTAGAGCTCCACCCCAAACTGTATAAGACTGAGGACGTCTGAATTCATGTTTTGTTTCCCCTTTTTGTAAATTACTTCGTAACTGTGTTTTTCTAATCTTAGTTTCCAACACATGAGACAGAAACTTAAATCCTTATGTTCTTGGATCCACTTTAGAGGCCTGTGATCTGTAACTATGAAAAATTTCCTACCGTACAAATATGAATGGAAATGACCTACATACAATAGTTAACATTTCTTTTTCAGAAATGCTATAATTTTCTTCGGCTTTGTTTAATGTTCGACTTGCATACGCGATGGGCAAGTCCTGTCCTATCGAACCTTGGGATAACATTTACCCTGAGGCAGTATTACTGGTATCCGTAGTTAAGATAAACGGACGCTTAAAATCGGGATACTGAAGTAAAGGGGCTTTAGTTAATTTTTCCTTCTCTCAAAGTCACGACTGCCTTTTTCTGTAGGCTTGTTCAGAGAAGCAGTATCTTTTTTTAACAATTTGTCAGAGGACCCGAAACTTTACTGAAGTGTTCGATAAATCGCCGGTAATAACCAGCCAGACCCAGGAAACCTTTTATTTCCTTGGGATTGCAGGGCATCGTAAAATTCTCAACTGCCGAAATCTTCGATGGATCTGGTTTAATTCCTTGCTCTGTTATAATGTGTCCTAAATAATGACATTCCTTATTAGGAATTCCGGGATGTTGCCTTAACCCATGATTTCTGATTCTTCGAAACACTTCTAATCTTTTATTATGATCATTTAGATTATTCCCATATACCACTACATCGTCTAAGTAGACAAAGCAGCGTATGCCCTGTATCCCTGTCAGGACTGAATTCATTAACC
>AGDA01019526.1:0-10985 GCA_000281935.1 Mengenilla moldrzyki | reverse complement strand
CGATTTTGTAACCGTCAAACGTTTTGAATCTAAAAAGTATTTAAAATAATTCGTCTTTAGATAGTTGAAACGGATCCTTTCTTATGTTGATAAAAAAAAATTAGTGCAAGTTTAGATAGAAAAATAGAGGCTATTCCAGGATCCGATATGGCTATTCTTTCAACGTAGATAAAGAACTAGAAAAGACTCAATTTATAGCAAAATAGAAGATCAAAAATAGTCATTTTACATAAATGTACCATGAAGTCACTATTAAGATACAGTTTAGATATTTTTGATGTGAAAATGTTTAATGAGAAGGATAACAGCAATATGTCATTGTAACATATTGTTATAATAGTTACATATAAAGTATCTGTTAGTGATTTATTGAGTGTAAACGTCATAAATATTTTTATTTGGATCCTTGTTATATTTTCTTCTAAATGAGATTTTGAAAATTTTTATTAAAATCAATTAAGTTTTCTTGTGTTATTTAGCTACAAATACCCCTATTAATATTATCAAAGCGTCACATTTTATAATATGCTATCGTTTGTAGAAACTATGAAAATATCTTTCTCTCTTCGCATTTATTTATTGGAGTTTCAAAATATAATAAAAGCGACTCTATCAAATTATCTCACTTGTTATGATCTTTTATTTATTTATTTGTATTAATCCATTTAATATCATTTCGTTGATTGCAAACAGAATGCTACATCAATTACCAAACAGTACTTTTATAAAAAAAAAATTGAAGATTTTATAGTTATTTTTTTGCCTTTTCTAAAATCTTACAATAAGAGAAATAACTTAATATGTTCGTGGACACTAAAAATTTCATAGATCTACAAAAATAGACAAGCAATCATTTACGATAATACGATAATTCAAAAAGCTGATGTTTTTATTTTGATCTCAGATGTCTAACTGAATCGTATAGGGCATTTACAATGTGAATAGTTAAACAGAAATTCTCAACAACAAAATTGTACAATGATAGTCAGCTCTCTCAGAACTTTACGAAATGTAGATATTATATCACTCATGTCATTTTGTATCACCACGAAAATGAATGCTATAGCATTTACGTCCGCGAACGTGTTCATGAATAAAATAATGAAAAGACCATACATTATTTTCTAAATATTCACGATTTAGAACAGGAGTGACCAAGCTTCAAAAGCTAAAGCTTTGAACTTTCTTCAAAATCTGGAGAAAAAAAAAGAAAACTAGTGTATATTAATCGATAGCCACAAATAATCCTTTAAAGAACCGCAAGTGACTCACAAACCATAGGTTGGACACTTAAAGTTAAATAATATATATGTTAACAAACACGTTTATATATATATAACAATAATATAATTGACATAAATAAAAAGATGTACTCTATGCTATTAAGTGTCAGACTTTAGTTACCACAAATTTTTGGGGGAAATAAAATTTAAAATTAGTACCATTTTATGAGGCATAATCTTGAACAAGGTCTAATTTTATTTCGCTTGAAACAGACTGATCTAATTTTATTAATAAATAGATAACTTACGAATGCGTCCAGGTATTAATCGATCTGCACATAAAGTATTCACGGTGAAAATGAAGCCATATTTATTGTAGCTCATTGTGTAGCCTGGTAAGTGTCCAGCATAGCATAAAGATGTAAATTTTTCTTCTTTTGTTTTCCATTTACCTTGTACTTGATCACTAACTATATGAGCGGACACTATATAGAAGTGATTAAGCACATCCAAAAGTGCATCTTCTGTATGACCTAAAATCATCTGCAATTGATTTTATGAAATAAACTTATTAAATTTTCGCTAATTAAGTTAACCTGATCGGGGTTATTCATGCAAATAGTCGAACATCCGTTTGTTGTGTATTCACTTGAGACACGGTTTTCGCTCAAAATTATACGATCTAAATGCATTAAAAATAACTGCAAATCGATCGTTATTAATAATACAGTTTAAATTATTTCATTTACCCAGTGAAATGGTACATTTGCTCCTTTTGCAGTTCCCTTTAACTCCATAATGTACTGTGGAAAGTTTTTTTCAACTGTTTGCAAAGTTTCATCGTAAATTTTTCGACCAGACTTCGTTTCATACGCTGGCAAATATTGCTCTCGTAAACTTTTAGAGTTTTTAACAAAACTTTGTATAAGTCCAGAAAAAGTACGGCCCTACAAAAATAATTTTAGTCTTTGTTATGTTATAAATTAACCCTCATATTAAGAAAATAATGTATTATACTTGATAAAAAATTTGTAAGTATAATGAAAACTTTATTATTTCTCAGCCAATAATTTTTTTTATTAATACTACAACAAATTTATTAATTTTATAAAAATTTTTATTAAATTTATAAAAACAGTTATTAAAAAATGAAATTCAATAAAAATTATCATTAATGTAATAAAAACTTTTATAGTATTAATAACTTTTTACCTTAAGGGTCAATAAAAAAACTTAATGGCTAAAAATTTAAAATATTTATTTCAGTGCAGTAATCACTGAATTCAATTTACACCTTACTTAAACAGCTATATTATGACAACGTCACCACAATATCACACACTTTATTGTAAGCCATATAATGTTAGATATTAATACATTCACGCCATTCAATTTTTTTTTTTTTTGGTTATAGTTAATGCGAATTATATTAGATTTTATTTAGGAAAACAGCAATATTAAACATATATTATAATTAGGAACACTGTCAAACAAGATTAAAACAAACGGCTAACACAGATTTACTTAGCTTTAATTTTTTGGTTTTTTATTGAAAATCGTGGAAAAATGAAAACATATGTCAGAAGACTTTTTTAACCATTTAGATAACATGTTTAGTTAATCTACTTCAGACTCGTATAAGGAATATATGTAAACATCGAAACTTGCTTTAAGTGTTTTAAATAAATATTAAATATTAAATTTTTTAGTAATTATATTAAAATAAAGTTAAATAGATTGAATGATTTCGCTTTATTATAATGCAATAAACAAATTTACATTGAATTTGTTTATTTTTTTTTAACAATTTTAGTGAATTTTGAACACAATCTAATAGAGTTTCGTTTAGTTCTTAAACTTCTAAAAAGACTTGAAAGTTTTAAAAGGGAATTCAATGGTGCTACTTTCACATAAACAACAGAGTTCCTATGTATATACAATTCTGTGTAGGTCATAAATAATAGTAAAAGTATATTTAATTTTAAATATATTCATGTTTATAAACAAATTTATAAATTTGTTAAAAATCTCTAAATCATATGCCCTCGAGAAAAATAAATATTAAGCTTGTTTATTAATATATAATTTTAGCTCTTAATGCAAAACAAAGTAATAAACTTGAAAAAAAGTTATTCGCCTTCAATTATTTAACATCTTTTGGGCCTAAGGTTTATAAATTTTGAATACTTTCAAATCGATAAAATAAACTAAATTTTTTATGGAATAACTTATTTAACAAGGTTTGAAACTCTTAGTCCAAAACTTGTATTTACCATTGTTTATACATAGAAATTTTTCTTTTAACTTTGTATAAGATATCTTTCGTAATTTTTATCAAATAAAAATTATACATAAATTTATGAGCAGTATTAGACGCAATATTCGTCCAAGTTAGCAGAATTATTCTAATGAAGTGACATTATTGCAACTACAATTTTTTTGAAAAAAAATATTTTCCGAAAATAAAGAATAATACAAATTAGCAGAATTTTAATTTTTTCGAAAACAATATAAATTATGGTAAATAGTAAAGACTACTGATTAACTTTTTCAATGTAGTTTTTATAATGGTTTACTGCTGTTATCATAAAGCTTGACTTTTAAGTTTTCTTTATCACCATTAACTGCTATTACATACATTTATTCGCAATATACTGGGCAAAAAACTATAAACGTTTTTAATCACATAAGAATTACTTAAATCAAAATTATGTTTAAAATGGCCTTTTGTGTCAGTAGAAAAATATGGAAATAAATTAGATCTAGAGATTATTCTCGATTTTTTAATCAAATCGTTCAACAAATACAAAATTAATCTTAAGCTTAACTTTAGAAAAATTAGCCCATTGTTCGTAACTCTATGCGGTACCTATAAAGATTTTAATAATTTTTAAATATGTTACTGCTTTTAAATTTATGTTTTACGTGTCGCAAAATTTCAAACATTTAAAAAAAAAACTATAAATGCTAATATAACGCTAATTATTTTTCAATGGTGACATGAGAATTAATTATAAAGCTACATTTCTAAAAAAATATTACAAAATCCTAACAAGAATACTAATTAGAAACATACCACATCAAATCCGACTTCATAATGAGTACCTCTCGTGTAAATAATAGGGATACATTGACGCCGACCAAGCAATTCTTTAAATTCCATTTTATTTTTTTATATGAAAAATTAGTGTAGAATATAAAATACAACTAATACCGCAATTTATTAGCTTTTAAACTAATAAAATGGAATTAACGTCTATTTTATCATAAAGATAATGCCCTACCACAAGAAATCCTTGCAAACAATAAAATGTGCGTGGAATTCCTTTCTTTCCATATATAAAAATTCGGTGAATCCGTTGAGGCCAAAAATATAAATATTTAAACTAAACTTATCTAAATACCTAATTGTTTGCACTGTTTTTAATAATTTATATAAAATACGTAAAACTGTTTATTAAATTAATATTATTTGTAAAATTATAAGACTTCATAAATTTTTTGAAAATCAATAATAACGAACAATTTAAGTTATTTTAATAAAAAAATAATTAAACTAAGATCTGGGCTCTATATGTTGCCACGCTTGCAATTGCTCCATTCGGCGCATATTCGCGATTCGGGCACTTCGTCTTAAATTTGAATGACTGTAAGGTGCATCGCTGGTATTTCGTTCATCTTCATTGCAGTTATTCGAATGTATCCATTTGATTAAGCCTCTTGCCCACTAAGCAAAAAATTCATATTAGTAAGTAATTTAGTAAGTTTTGAATACTTAAAGAAAAATTAGAATTTTTTTTTAATTTTAGAAAGTAAACATTTCATAGTTAGTTATAGGAGTTTATTATACATATATAATCCTTGTACAATTGACTTGCTCCATTAAAAGCACAAAATAAATTCGGAATAAAAATAATTAGAGAAAAATGTAAATTTATAAAGCTTAATAGTTATTTAACTCCTATAAATTTTATAAATATTCATAAAAGAAAAGATATTGTAATTTATAATTGTTGTTATTTCTTTTAAATGGCACACCTTAAGTTACTATATAATCAAATCAACAAGGAGACTCAAGTACAAATGTGTTAAACTTTTATTTTACTCCGTAACGAAAGTTAAGACTAAAGTTGCCAATAAAAGAATAATGATAATAATAAATAATCACGTACATATGTTATATTTTATGGCATTTACACGGATAGGGTAATTAAATTATTCTCTAATAAGTGATTTTTTGACTGCTGCTAATTTAATGAAAATAAAAATTAAAATATTAACGAGACCTATTTTTTTTTACACTTAATACTTCAAAAGTCGAGCCTATAGGCATGTTCAAAAACATGTTCTACATAACACGAAGACATACAAGTACTCACTGTTCGAGAAGTTTTGAAGACGCTCAAAACTTTTCAAGTGTCAAGTAACAATTTCTTTTTAAATATCATTATTCAGTCATGCATGCTTTCGGATTTAAGATTACATTTAAACAATAATTACTTTAAAAAAATGAGTAGTATTAATCAAAATGGGAAATATTAGATTTTAAAGATATCTGAAAAAGTAATCTGTATAAAATTTGAAGAAAAAAATAAAAAAAATCTAAAAACCCCTAATAACATGTTTACTCAACTCTTCTTACATCCATTATTAAAAATTAGTACTTGTTTGTTTTTAGCAATTTAAAGAAGTAGTACATTACTAATTCATTCAGATGTATTAAGAATCAAAGAAATTTATTTTTAAGCGAAAATTATTTCACCATTTATAAATATAAGGATATTACATAGATAAAATGGAAAAATCAATTAAAGTCATTACTTTTAATTACGAGAAATTTAGTCTTAACAAACACCGATTTAATAAGTTGATACACTACACAAACGATAGAATATTTATTTTAGAATTTTTATAAATAAATGTGTTATTTAAGTCTATTGTGAATTTAGTAATATATGTATCTTGGAATTAATGCATTATTTTAAATAATATGAAACAAATTTTCGCAAACATTTTAAATTTTTGTAAAATTTAAAATATAAAAAAATTAACAAATTAAGCACGAATAATTACAACTAAATCAATTAATGTAACTGGCACTTAAATGAAAAAAGTTGCAATTGACCATGTTTTTTCTCTCTTTCAAATAACTTCAATTCCATGAAAAGAACTATGTACATAAAATGTATAATATGAAGATGTTTATGATTAAAATGTGTAAAATATTTATAAATTGATTTTTTGTATTATTTTTACTCTTAGATTTCAGTATAACAGCTTTAAGGTAATTTTAACACTCTGCGGTCGGGAAACATACTTTTACATTTTTCTTGATTTTGTGAAAATGTTTTTTTTTGTTAAAATAAGTAGTAAATAAAAAAGGTTTCGTTGAGAAAAACAAAACAGTTTTGAATTTATGTTGACTTTACTGAATAACCGAACTCGTACGTATTTCTTGAAAACAAATAAACGCCCATTACAGGCGTGATCGTCAGCGAAACACATCCGCACACCAAGTGTAAATTTGATCATATAACTACTGAATAACAAATGATGTAATACCTTAAATGTTGTCGAAAATTCTGAATATATCAATTTTACGCAAATAATTTAATGATATTGTAATAATAATAATATGAAACAATGTTTGCAAAAGCATGAACCACGAGCCGGTAGTAAAGCAGGCACCTGAACCGAAACCGAACCGCACAGATTTTAAAATTTCTAAACCAAACCGGAAAAAAATTACTTGAACCGAACCGCAAAGAAATTAAAATTTGTGAACCGAACCGAAATCATCATTTCGGTTTTAACTTTATTTTATTTACTAAAACCTAATATAAAATTTGTTACTTTTTTTTTAATTTCCTATACTTTTTTTATATAGTTATGTTGTAATTGATGTATATAAAACGAACAAACCAATTTCTTGAATTTTATTGAAAAATAAAATTTGATTTTAAATAAATGGTATTTTTCCACAGAGTGTAAACAATTTTGAAATCTTATACCGGTCCGTGATATACATTAATATAAAACAGCTAGCAAAAGTAATTGACTTACACTAGACGTAACTATTTCTGAACGATGTGGATGCCAAGAAATGTCACGAATACAATCTTGAATTCGGCCTAACCTTCTAACAATTTCGCCAGTTAATGAATCGTAAACTAATTTTGCAAAAATGAAATACAAAAATAATTTTTTGAAAAAAATTCATAATTAAAAACTTTCCTGAGAAATTGTTTTTTTTTAATTGTAATCATCATTATTTTTAAAACTAAGCATATTCTTTTTGAAACAATTCTATTGCTAAAATGTATTTTGTATATTATCGAATGATTTACTTGTTACTTCAAAAATAAAATAAGCCAACTAAAGTCTAATATATATAATAAGTAAAACAGCTCAGGAAACATGATTATTGCAAGAAGTCACTAAGATATTTACCTCTTTACACCTAAAGTTTTTTCAGATATAAGCAAGCTTTTTAAAATATTATTCACAAGAAGTTTTTTAATAGCATAAATATAACTTTTATTAATTATTTTCTCTTTATGTCATGAGCTGAAAGCTATCAAGATTATTTCTAAATCAAAATCCTTAATTTAAACGATTAAATTCAAACACCTCCATTTTGTAGTTCTTGAGTGTTGTTAGTAAAAAAATATTTTTAATTTTAAGCTAATAATATTTATGAATATTAAAAAATTAAGTATAAGTAAATAATTTCAAAATTAAACTAAAATAAAGTTTAATTTTCTTGTTGATTATGTTACTAGGTACAATTAACACATTCATGCCCCCAATTTTTTTTTAAATTTTTGTTCTCGGTGTCTTAAAAAACTAAATAAATTTGTTTTAAAACGACTGTTTGTCTTGTTTGTCAAGGATTAGTAACTACAAAAATCGTTTCATATTTCTGTCTTCTTAAACCAAACACAAGTTAACTTGCTTTAGCTATAACACTGGTAAACACTAAATTGGTTGGTTGAAAACTGATATGAAATTATGAATAGTGTTGGTCTTGTGATAGCTAAAAATATATTACTTTTTTTCCATCACAACAAATTTTTGAGATACAGAACGAAAACCAATTTCAGTTTTTGAAATTTTATAAATCATAGGCATGTAGAGCTAGAAGCTTAAAAAATTATTTCAAAAAAATATAAGGGCTTAATAACTACATTGGTCTAAAATTTCATTAAAAAATCTCAAATAGGTCGAAAGTAATTAATTTTTAAGTTCGAAAAAATGGCAAAATGATTTAAACAATTGTTTTGTTCCTTTACTCCCGATTTGAAATCATTAGTGAAAAAATTATAAACTTATCATAAAATATAAATTTTAAATTAAATATTGTGTACAAAAAATTTTTTTGCTGATATCCGATTTCTAAAATATAAATTTTTAAAGTTAAGCATTGAAAAATTAAGTACACGTGGAATACGATGTAGTGCTTTTGTATTTTCTGAATAATAGAAGTACTGTAGCAACGTTCAACACAAAGACAAATATATAAAAAAAAATTAAAATTTTAGAAATTTTAAAATTGAAAAAAAATATATTATTATTTAGAAAATACAAAAGCACTACATCGTATTCCACATATACTTAATTTTTCCATGCTTAATTTTAAAAATTTTTATCTCAGAAACCGCAAGTCGAAAAAAAATTTTTTGTACACAATATTTAATTTAACATTTATATTTGATGATAAATTTATAATTTTTTCACCAATGGTTTTAGTTTGGAAGTAGAAGAAAACTTTTTTAAATCATGTAAAACACGATTTTTTGCCATTTTTCCACACTTAAAAATTAAATACTCTCGATCTATTTAAGACTTTTTAATGAAATTTTAAACTTAGGTAGTTATTGACCCCTTTCATTTTTGAAGCTTCTAATTCTACATGCCTGTGATTTATAAATTTTTAAACACTGAAATTCGTTTTCGCTCTGTATCTCAAAAATGTGACGTGTGGAAAAAAAGTAATACGTTTTTAGTTACCACAAGACCAGTATTATTCATAATTTCTTATCAGTTTTCAATCAACTAAAAAAAAGTTTCAATTTGTTGACCAGTGTAATCAAAAAAAAAAAGAAATTTGACATGTCACCATTTTAAATAATTACCAGTCTCCAATAAAAAATATTTTAATTAATTCATTTTACTCTTTTTTTAGCACATTTCCATTGAAAAAATTGAGTACTTTTCTTGAAGATTTTACATTTACAATTTTTAATTTGACTGTTTTTAAAGCTTCCTGCCTTAGTTACTTTAATTAAAATATTACAATAGGATGGCAAAGACCATCATAGAAGACTAAATTAGTAATGGTGCAAATAAAACAATATAGTTTTTCTTGTTCAAATTTTAGACATCTAATACAACATACATGTATCTTACGAAAAGGTATTCATTCAAGATTTAATAGCCTTATAAAAAAAACCATATTAAATATTAAGATATATTCATCACATATCTTTTTTATACTCAGAAAAGTAAAAAAAATCAAAATATATTACTAATCGCCTTGCCATGACCAGAACCGCAATAAATATAACGTTGACCAGTGGAAAATGACGGTGAGAAACGGCTTCGAATCAAGGTCTTAACAACAACATGACCTCGATAAGTCATCAGTGAACTGTCTCCTTCAATTTTATGATTGGCACAGTGTACTATTTGTTAAAATTATATATAAATGTTATATATACATCGATTTAAATAAATTATAACTATAAATATAATTTATGCAAGTTGTTCGACTAAACGTCAATATGTATTCCATAACTCACAATATACACAAATTATATTTTCCAACATTTATTTCAGTTATATTTCAGTTCTAAATTTGTATATTTAAGTTTTATGTACACTTCTACTTATTACTATTCAAAAAGTTACATGCTAAAAATATGTTTTTAATATATACAATAGAATGATATTTTGTTGTCTTTACGACCATCAAAATTTTAGGTATTTTTTGTGCCTAAAATGATATAAATGTAAAAATAACATTTGATTAATTAGAACAAATAACTTGAAGTAAATTTTATTTTAATCTCCTTTCAAATACAATGTTTCCAATAACTCTTTAATTTCTAATATATTTTGAACACTATTTTAATTTTATATTTAAATAGGATTAAAATCCCAACAAATTAATAAAGAAACAATAAAGATTCAATATACAGTCGATTCCGGTTAATCGAACCACCGGAAAATCGGAGCAGGCGCTTATTCGGACCGAATTTTAAAGAATCGAAACAAATTCTATGATATAAACCTAAATATTATTTCGCTTATTAGGACCAAAATTCCGTATAAACGAACCAAAGAAGTGGCAGGCTCATTGCTGCGTTAGATGTTTGTAATAATTTTGTTCAAGTGCAATCCGTAAAAAGAATTCGTCAGATCACACTGGATAAGTTCTTCAAACGTTGGCTGGAATTTGATAAGAAGTTTTTTAATTATGCTTTGTGAAGATCGTTTCGAAAAATTTATTTAAAATTTACTTTTCAATGAATAAAGTTCATAAGCAACAGTAGTTTTTGTTTGTATCTTCGCCATACGCGTGTGCCACATAATAAAAACCATAATATTTAATATGTTACGTATAACACGTCACGTCATGTTCGTGTTATCGAAGGAGCCGGTTATTAGGACCAAAATGACCGCGTTTCCATGTGGTCCGATTAATCGGAACCGACTGTAGATATTTTTTCCAAAAATTTTATATGTACTTTTTTGTTTAAA
>AGDA01019441.1:0-14517 GCA_000281935.1 Mengenilla moldrzyki | reverse complement strand
ATATAACAAAAGTATATGCTAGTGCAGATATGAAGCTACTTTTTATTAAATGTTTAACGATAAAAAAAACTCCATTTGATTTTAAAAATAATAAAATGTAGGTTTGGTTTTTTATATTGTTAAAATCTGGATAAGTCGTTGCTTTCTAACTGTATTTTTTTAACGATTTATGCAAATTAAATTAGTTAAGGTGGTCTTTTCATTTTTTTTTTGCGGGCAAAAATTCAACTCTCTAAATTTGCACATCGCTATAAGATAAATACTTATCTAAACTATGATAGCCTTGATAGATGTAAGAAGCTAAAATAATCAAAACTTAAGCTCATGAGGTTTATCTTTTTAAATTTGTTGTAGGTTTAACGTGTTTTCTACACAATGGATCTATAAGTCGTATTTTCCACGCCTTTAAATTATATTGTGTACGCTTATGATGCTTGAAATCAAGTTTATAGATTTAAGATTTTATTTCACTAGAAAGAGATCTAAATGTTAGGATTCTATATCTAATTTAATTAAATTTAAAAAAATATAAATATGTGCAAAAAAAACAATTTTATTTGACTTATTAAAACAGTGTTTAAGAAGTTACTAAATCAATAATTACTCTATAATGATAATTAAGATGTATAATTCAAGATTTTGTGTTTAAATAAAAATAAATATGGCGAGTAAATTACCAAAATTGATCAAATTTCAAAACTGTCCTAGGAAAACTGACTGGGTGCATTCAGGGACTTGAATTTGGGTCAAATCAGTGCAGAAAAATACTTGTTCAGAATTCGATCAGTGTTCAGTTATTTTTTGGGTTGAACACAAAATGTTATTTTTTAAAATCTTTATTCGATTATTCTTTTAGAAAGATTCATCTAGTGTAAAAAAGAGACAACAATAGTTCTTTTCTCTTTTATGTATACAGAACAAACTTCAAAATTCGATTGGTGTAATATAGCTTTTACACTACACCAATTCTACACTACATTAATCCTAAACTGGATCGAATTTCTGAATACACCAAATAAGATATTCTCTTTATTTTATTCACAGTAACGTTTTTTTTTTGTTTATTTCGAACCACATGTACTCATTATTTACACTATTAACATTGTCCATACTATTAACATTTAAACTTCAACAATACTATTTAAATCGAATCCAAAATTGTATGAATTGCAACCAAGTTCTCTCTTACAGATTAACATTTTATCCACAGAAAAAAAAACTATTGCCACTCGAAAAAAATGTTATGACGAAATTATAAAATTTTTAAAGCTAGGGGGCAAAATAAAAACTAATAAATTAAACAAGAGATGGTAACTCGCCTCTTACACAAAAAAGAACTATTATGAATTGAAGGTAACTAATTTTCAAGTATATGAATTTTAAAGCTGACAACACTGTACTCAAACGGATGTTTTAAAAGCTGTTTTTGGGTCTTTAGTTTACGACTTAAGTAATAATATTGAAGCAATCAAAATTCAAATTTTTAAATAAAATATGTTAAAAAATGTTTAAAATAGAAACAAAAAATAATGAGCAAAATTCGTAAGTCCATTCAGTAAATAGTTCACAAAAAATAAATAGGGATTGTATTTTTGTTCAACATATCTAGCCATAGAATGATTATATAGAAGACTGGTACCAATGCAGGTTTTAAAAAACATTCTTGGAAATAAAAACCAAACGTTTATACACGTGCGCACAAAAAGCAGTCACGTTTCAATACAAAGTTTAAAATGTACTGTAAATTTTAGATAAAAAAGTGTTGGTTGCTTTATGGGATTGTTACTAAATATAGAACAGACATAAAGTATCTGCACTGATAAAAATATTAGTGTGATGTATGGACGCTTACTCATAATTTAAATTGTCAACAGTTTACGATTTCCGTTAAGAAACGAATTTTTTGTTTATTAATGAACATATTTTTAATTAAAGAAAAGTTATTGTTTTATTTTATTAAATGTCTTTAATATTGATTACAAATAATAAAATTTTACAAAAAAACTTACTTATGGAAGGTAATTTTAGATTGTCTTGGGAATCAGATTTACATTTAATGTATGTATTCATTTCCACTATTTTAATTCAAAAATTTAAAATGAAAAAAAGCTTTTCCACATTAGCGGTGAAACAGTTTGATATCTCTACAGTGCAAGCAATACAATAAGTGTTCTGAACAGAGCACTTTTATATCATAGCTACTCAGAATTATTCAACTTCTATGCTTTATACAAGACCGAGTAAGTTTACCAAAATATCGTACTAATTGTGCTCTGTTCAGAGCACTATTTTTGAAATCGCTTAATGATCGGTCCATGTTTTCTACGTCCGTAGTATGATGGTGCATATTTACGTCAGGGGAAAAAGTCAATACAGATCGAAAACAAACTGTGTGTTTGTTGGCGAAAGACTTCTATGTTATTATTCTATGTATCTTGCTCTTTGATCAGTCATTTAAGTAGTAAAGTTTGTGGCTCATTTTTAGAACATATATTGAAATTACTTTTTTGAAAATTACAAAAAAACCACTAAGATTAAAAAACAGAAACTAAAACTAGGAAATAACTTGTTAAATAGCCGAAAGTTAAATAAAACGTGTCCTCTTTTAGTTATACGATGTTTTTTTCATTAATGAAAAATAATGAATTAATAATAATATATAATTATGAATGAGGAAAGAGTACAGAAAAAATTAAATACGAAAATTAGATTTCTAATAATTTCCCATCAAAAGTACACATGTATGTGTACACTTATAAAATATACGTATGAAAATTACGTGCTTTGGTCACAACGACAGATTGTGCAATTCAATTTCTCTAATTGTTCATTACTCATGTACTAATAAAATACGTTTTGTATTGAAAGTTACGCTTGAGCTGCACTTTTTATGACAAAAAATAACTTTAATTGTGTATTTTTTTATGTGAATGTAAAAAAAGGTCGTGATTTAATTAACGTTTTGCTCGAGAAAAAGTACACTTTTTCAATTGTCAACTTATGTTGCTTTTTATTCTTCTACTAATTTCTATTACTGTTATTAATTTTAATAATAAAAAAATTACAGACTAAAATTTCATTAAAATTTTATAAATTATAAAAGTAAAATTAATATAACTAATAACCAGAAAATTCAATATTATTATCTAGGAGTTCATTGGTGAACAAATTCCAGTTCTTTTGTTTAACCCTTATCAAAAAATTAATTTTTTATGGCTTAATTCAAATGGTGTCATAAACAAATGGAATTAATTTCTTAATTCTTCCATGCTATTATTTATTTAAGTTACAAAATACCATATTTCAAATGATATTAACCTATCTCAAATTAAGGGATTTCCCTTTATTATCACACAGAAGAAAATTAAATTCGTTAAACATTAAAATATTTATCACACAATATACTTTAAATATTACTAATTTTACATCTAAATGTTTCTCAATGTATTGAATACGGCGGGTCTCACACAAGACCCACACTGTTTACTTTTGAAAGTTCGATTATCCGTAATTTAGATTAAACTAAATCAGTTTTACACTTTTAAATTTCTTTATGTAAATTATATTCATATTTAATATATTATACGCAGCAGTTAATAATGATGTTTTAGAAGTGCATAGTATACGCGCGTAAAGGCTTTAGTCTAACCGTTATTAATTTACTACTCGATAAAAATTATTTTAATCAAATTTTAAAAGAAAAACAATATTTTTTTATCATTTAGGTGATCAATAAAAAGTTTATTAATAGACAATAAGAAAAGTTTTTAAATTTAATTACTTAGATTATGCAAGATTAAATGAGTTTTTATTAAATTAAAAAAAACTTGTACTTTAACTTTTTAAATAATTGAAACGTTTTTAAATTAAAAAAGAATTTTTTCATACGTTTTTGATTCAAATAAATGATATTTATTCCTTAGAAATTTAAAGCGTATTTTGGCGATCGAAATTATTTTAAATCAATTTCAATTCGAAATTCCACCCACATTTCGTCAAAATGAGAAATTAATTCAAAATAATTTGCCTTGTGTTTTAGCGCATCGAATTTTATGTCACAGAACAAGTTTTACTTATGGACGAAGAAAGTATGGACAGACAGTTGAAAGATAAGTTTGCTCTCAAACACATTCTATTATAAAAGGAGCTGAACGGGCTGTTATAATTTTGATTGTTTTTAAAATTTATTGTTCTCTTTAAAAAATATTTGTCACAAAAGCCGGCAGATTTTAAAACTTTTTTTTGAGTAATTAATTATTAATAACTCGAATATAATTTTATTTATTTATTTTTCAGATTTATAAATAAAAAAATTAAATCAGTTAAAAAGAGTTTTATAATTTTTACATGCCCGTATAGCAAAAATGGTGTATTAGACGATCTGTATGTTTATTAGACGATTTAAATTTACATTATTTTAGATCGTTTAATAGATGATACTATTATACGTTTAATATTTGCAATTTCAACAAAAAATTTATACAGTAGAAAATTTAAATCATTTATGTTTTTTATACGTATATTAGATAAATGTATTATACGTAGATCTCAAATGAAATTTAGGCTGTTTATTCCACGTTAATTGTTATACATCTAATAGTACAGAGTATTATTTACTAATTATACGTTTCTTATACGTTCAAATTATACAGTTTATAGTCAATCAGATTTATACGTTTATTAGATGAACATTTATTCCATATAGGAAATAAATCAGCTAGAAATTGTATATAAATACATGTATAAATGATTGTTGGGAATTATTGTATATTATATGTTTAATACACCGTCTAAAATATGTCAAAAATCGTCTTAAAATTCTATAATTTTTATTAAGAAAATCAATGTTTATTATACGATTATTGTTTAAAAATTAATTTAAAAAACGTATAATAAACATATAATATACAATTTGTGCTATACGGATGCGCAAAACTCACTGTAACAAAACGTTTTTATGAACAAACTTTCCTTTTGAATATCAGTTTATAGGCGCTTTTGAAAATATACTCCGCGAAGAGTTGGGTTAGTAAGGTATCTTTGTAAAGTTCCTTAGATTTACACAAATATTTTTAAAAATTTAAAAGTTTGCTGTTTAGGGTTGGTGTCTTTTTCCACAGATTATCGCTTGCATATTTTTTAATTCAGGAAAAAAATTATGTTCATCAATATTTAATGAAATAAACGAACAATTATTTCATACCTTTATATTTTTCTTATTTCATTATTGGCTTTTATAAGAGAGATTGTAATTACTATTATATACAACAAATAGCATTTAGCAAATAATTAATTGCAGTTCATTCATCTTTGAAAAGTTTAAAAAGTTGGTAATGATCCAGCTGAATCAAAAGGTAAGATTACGATAACAAAGTAAGCTGTGTAGCTGTCTGTGATGTAAAGTAACCTATGGTGTAATAGCTATTGTGTTGAGAGCATATTTTCGAATACGCCTTATGTTTTTTCCATTCATGACTCTGTAGAATAATTTGATTCACAGACTTCATATAGTACAGACCAAACAGAATTGTATTTTTCAAAATAAAAAACGTTTACTTTGAAAAAAAATCAAATAACTTTGAATTTTTTTACTGGAGTCCGCCCTCAAATCGAAATTTCGGTCGCTAAAATAAATATTTTGCAAATTTTTTCGAATAATTAGAAATATTTTTGCTCGTCAAAATACGCTTTTAATTATTTAAAAAATATAAAAAATATAAAAAATAATCAGTATACGTTTTTTAAAGCAATTCATTATTTAATAAAGGAAAACTAACTTTATAAAATGAAAGCCCTAATTCAATGATATATTAATAAATATGTAGTGACTATGAAAGCAATCACTAAATCAATGAGCATGTTGTGAAATAAATGTAAAAATGTCCATAAATATTACAACTTTTACCTTTTTCAATGCATGCAATTTTACTTATAAAATATCCTCTTATATTGAACTTTATTGAAACAATTAGTAGTTTTTAATTTCTGTGTAAATATCTAACAAGTTGTTACAAATTTAGGTGACTAAAACTTTCTTTTACTAATTATTACTATAATGTTTATTAAAATTTTAAAGTAAAATTAAAATTTTCTTTTTTTACTTAAGTAAATTATTAAAAAGAGTACAAGTGAAAACGCGTTTAGATTGGTTACAAAAAATTAACTGAAACTTATAAAAGTATTTAGAAAAAATAATTAATTAATATACAAATTGTGTTTAATAAAGTATTAAAATTATAATCCGGATTATAATAAAACATAAAGTAAATTAAAGGCTTAAATTCGGATTGACTTTAAATACACTATAATTCCCTTTTAAGCTAAAATCAAATTATGCTTTTAATATCTAGATATGAATATATATGAATATACTCTTAGTAATTTAATTAATTCATTAATGTTTCAATCAATATTGAAGAAGACTATTAATAGAGTAATAAATTTTACATTTTTTTTTTGAAAGTTTGACGTCATTTGTATAGGAAAATGTTACACTATATTTCGTATTAATTAATGAGAAAATTTTAAGAAAACCTGACTTTTACTCATAAATTAAAACGTATGAGTAATTTATCAAATGCAATTGTTCAAATTAGTTAATTTTTTTTTCTGAAAAAATTAGATTTTGTTAAAAACGACAACGATGCTGAATCGAAAATCGAATCGTATCCTTTGGAGTTGGGTAAGTGTGTTTTTTACTAATAACATATCTAAATAACTAGTATATACTAAGGTAAAAAAAATCCACTACTTTGATAAAAAACTTTGCTAAAAAATAGATAGCAAAAATCAGATTTCTTAATAGAATAATACCAAAAACAAATCTGAATATGCACATAATTTAATTTAAATTACTCTCACTGTATGTCTAATTAATAGGTTGCGTAATTTATATTTTAATGACTTCAAATTAACAGTTAAAAATAACGCCTATGAGAATAAACCAAAAACAAAAATTACTTATAAATTTAATTTATTCACAGGACGTTTAAGTAAATATTAAACGAACAAAGTCCTTAATCCACTCGAAATTTTTATGTTAAGAGCACTTGAGCAATTTTTAGAAGGTAGAATTTTTTTAAAATTTAAAATACAAGACTAACAATTAATCTATGCCATTATTGAACAATAAAATTTTTTTATACAGTAATAAAAACATTAGGTGATGTAAAATTTAATAAATCCTAGAAAAAATGAGTACTAAGATTATGAAGTTATGAGAATTTTAGAGAAAAATATTTGTATTATGTATAAAAGACTACATGAGGGTGTAAAAAATCAGCACTTTACAGATAAAAAACTTTGTGGATAAATATCATAAATTTTACACTTTTGATAACTGTACGATGCTAGAGTAATTTAATTGTTTTCAACAATTTTTTATAACTTTTTTCAACTATAGCAAGTAATTGTAAAATTATTATACTTTCAATTATTCATGTATTAGGAACTGTTTTTTAAAAAAAATAATTAAATATAGTTAGTAAATTTATATATATTTTATAAGTATATTTTATACTTGAAAATGAACCATAGTTTTATAATTAACACGTCATCAATTATAAATATAATTAAATTTTAAATTATAGTGTAAATTTAAAATTTTGAAATGGGGTTTACACTATTTTACACTGACAGAGAAGTTTACTAAAAAAAGCTACACTGAAAATTTTTTTTAGTAAATTTTAGTAAAAAAACTTACTACAAAATTGTCTTGTAGTTTTTTTTTATTATAAATTACTAAAAAAATTTACTAGAATTTTTTATTATAAAAATTTTTACTAAAGACGTTTTAACTAGAAAATTTATTCACTAAAAAACCTTTTTACTAGATAATTTTTTTACTAAAAACGTGCTTACTAAAAACGTTTCAACTAAACTAAAAATTTTAAAATTTTTCAAAACCAGGTAATTTGTTAAATTATATTTAGAGAATATGTCGAAATTCACTCAAATTATTAGCTTTTGTTCTCTACTCTATATTCGAAAGCAGTTATATATTTAAATTTTTTTGATATTGTTTTTTATCTTGTTTTTGATACTATTTTTATAGTATGTTTAAGGCTTTGAAAATTCTTCTAAAACTTTTTTAGCGTTGGATAATATTTTTAATACAACTTCAAATATAATTAAAAAATAAAGCTATTTAACTACAGGAATTTCAAAAAACAAAACATTTTTTACGTGAAAAAACACAATTATAGTCTAAAAGCTGACTGCATAAAAAAGGTTCTTATCCGGTACACGATTCATTTCTATTAAAAATGGTACACTTTATATATCTGAACACCAGTGTTACCAGATGTAGGATAATTACCCTATTTTAGGGTAATTTTAAGCTGCGTAGGGTAGTATGGTAATTACAGAAAAAGTAAGGTAATTTCAGGAAAAGTAAGGCAATTAAAAAAAAAGTACGATGGTTTCAGAAAAAGTATACTAATTTCAAAAAAAAATAGGGTAATTTCACATTTTGTAATGTTTTTTCTGTACATAAAATACGGTAATATTAATGCTTGCGTAGGATAATTTTTCGATTTTACCCTGGCAACACTGCTGAACACTGATCAGCCTGTCTGCCATTTCAAATCTGTGCTTAAAGCCGGGGAAAGGGTTAAACATGTGAAATTTAGGCGTGAAAAAAATCATAAGGTACACGGATTCTAATTATGAGAAAATCTTCCATCCCTATTAAGGAATTACAAGTAAATAATGGCAGACTATTTTATAGGGGTTAAAATGCCGCCAAATAGCGCTAAAGATGTGTAAAAGTTTATTGAAAAAAATTACAATGTACATGAACAAAACATTAAAAAAACCGATAACAAAATGGCAGACAAAGTTTTACTAAAACAACTTTTTACAGTGAAGAGTTAACACCACAGATTACTCAGATCGGCAAAGCGTTCCTTTATCTTTCCTTTTAAAACTTGATGGCGCTACTCTCTTTTTTCTCTAAATGGCCGGCGTTGCCGTTTAAAATGCTTTTCATATAAATATTTGCATTTAACTTTAAATAAACGTTAAAGAAAATTAAAAAAATAGATGATGAAATGAAATTTATACAAAATTTATTTACTTTGCATTTGCCATCGAAAAAATGTCATATAAAAGAAATGAGTATTTTTTTGGCAACATTGCGGGACGTTTTTTCAAGAGATGCCGCTACTTTTTTTAAATTTTGTACCAATATAAAAACGAAGGGAAATTTGAATTTTTTTTTCTTTGCCGAACTGGGTAATCTGTGTTAACAATCTCGTGATTTTTTTCAATAAACTTATACACATCTTTGGCGCTATCTGGCGGCTTCTAATTTTTATAAAACAGCCTGCTAACATTTACTTGTTTCCTTAAAATAGGTGGAAGATTTTCCCATAGTTAGAATCCGTGTACCTTATGATTTTTTCCACGCCTAAATTTCACATGTTCAACCGTATACCTCCGCTTTACGCCATATATTTAAAATGGCAGACGGGCTGATGAATGATCAGCTATATGAAAGATACCATTTTCAATAGAAATGAATCGTGTACCGGATACAACCTTTTTTATGTAGTCAGCTCTCCGTCTATTAGAAAAAACTGCTATAAGAATGTTTCACAATTATGAAACTAATACGTTTCGAAAAATTAAAAGAAATATATAGATCAATTCATTTACAACATCATTTTAACATGAAAAAATTTTTTAAATATACTTTCTCACACCAAATAAATTTAAACCTGAGCTTTTAAAGTATTTTATTTTTCCCATTTTAAAATATAATAAAAATTGAAATTGTTTGTTTTCGAAAAAATATCCAGACAATTTAATAAAAAACAGTATTACGTGACGTTATTTAGTTTAACGGTAGAAGTAATCCGCATTGTTTAATACATAGCAGAACATACTATTACATTGTACATGCTTAAAATATTTAAATTTTGTCCCCCGAGATTCCTATGCTTAAACGTTTGAGAAAATTCTAAAATTTCATCTCTTACGACTTTATTGAATTCTTCAATTTTTTACATTGTTTTAAAAAATAAATTCTATTTTATTAGAAGAAAACTCTGCTTTATAAAAATTTTTTATTTCAGTAAACTTATTTCAAGCATTTTAGAATCCTATTTTAAAAAAATCTATAAATTATTATATCTCATAAGGTACCTTTAATCTACCTATTACAACTTAAGATTACTTTGAAGTATAAACTTTAAAAAATATTGTTGACTTTCTTAGAAGTTTTATAAAAGCTCAAAGTATAACTTTTCTCCACAAAATTTCAGACAAAACTTCCGATCGGATTTTCATGGAAACCGTGACAACAACAACTGTTACGGAGCGTCGAATCATTCGCAAAGAAAAAAGTTATTATCCGAACAATAACAATAACGTAAGCGTTAACGTTAATACGAGCACTAATACTAACGTCAACGAATCGCCAGTCAACGGTATCCTAAAAGGCGGCAAACTCTGGAAGCAAACTAGTCTTGATTACAGTTCAAATCAGAAAAATCAGTCATTAGTAATTACTTAATACGGCTTTAAAAGAATTATGTGTGCTAAAAAAGAGAAAATAATGTTTTTTTAAAGTTGTTTGACAGTTAAAAAATAGTCAATCTAATTGTTATAGCAATTGTCAAATTTCTATATACTCTAACGGCTTGAAAACAATGCTAGGAAAATAGTGCCTGTAACATTATAGTAACAGATTATTTTGAATAATATTCAACATCTTAGAGAATAATTTTGGCAAATAAAAAACTGTTGAACGGCCCTAATATAGTCCATAAAGTAGCGTAGAAGAAATTCAAACATACAACTTTTTAGTAAGGGTTTGAAGATCCACGCCTTAATTATAGTACTTTCGCATACAAAATTCGTACTTTAGACACAGAAGAACGAATATAGAAGGATAACTGCTATTGTCTGCTTGAAATAAATTTCAAATTCCGTCTCAAAAACATCAGGAGCGTTGCTGGTAGCTATGACGTCATAATTGACGTCGAAATTCGAATAAAACGGCTAAATCACAGAATAGAGAGTTGCACTCTGTGATTTTCTTCTCGGAAATTAAGTTTATCATTTTCTTTTTTAAACAGATTAATAAACTGTTAATTTTTTGGTTTTCTTTTTTTTGTATTTCAGCATTCCTATTCGCTAATAATGTGTTACAGGAATTTTATATTATAAATGATGTTAATTTTTTAATTATACGACACTTTTTTACTATTTCATAATTGCCAAGTAACCTGAGAAAATTTCATGGAACTCAAGATATATTAGTTGACTATTGACTACAATGATACGAAAATGATACATTTCCTATGTGCCAAAATATGCTTATAAAAGTTTTTTTCCTTGTTAGCTTGCTAAATGCGAAAGACTTTTAGAACAGTTTTTTTAAATCTAATTTTAATACAGTTTTTCGTAATATCATCAACATGTTAAACAAATGGTTAAGTTTTAAATCAAGGTTTAAAATGTTAACTGACAACTTTGTCACGTAAAAATTAACTGGCAACTATGGTAACGTAAAGTTCAACACTAGCAATCCTGGTGTGAACGGAACGTTTTTTAAGAACTCTGTTCTACTCTAACAATACCACTTATCCTTCTATATTTGTTATTCTGTGACCTTAGATACATAAACAAGTTTTTAACAAATTTCTTTAATTTAATACAAAAGAATTAAAAATTTTAACATGTGAATAATTGAATTGAGTGCTTGTGCGCAGAATCACGTCACGCGCAAGGGATAATATAAAAAGGAGACGCATACTTTGTTTTCTTTTATATGTTAATTTTCCTTCTATGTCAGTGTTTCCCAACGTGGGGCTCATGCCCTATAAGCGGGCAATTAGAAAATGGACTCGACCGATTTTAACTCCTTCGTTCCGGGCATTTTAAATGCACAAAACTAGATATTGGTGCCAAATTTAATAAAAAAAAATTAAAAACAAACGCTGTAAATAATTATTAGGTACAATTTTGTTTGACGATATCAAAATATATTGGTGATTAGAGTGTGTGCTAGTATGAGAGCATAAAAATTTTAGAGGTGTTAAAAGTGAGGGATGCAAAAAAGGTTGGGAAACACTGTTCTATATTATATTGAAATCTTTAAAAAAAGTAGTGTTGTCATGTACAGCAAAAATGTGAAATACTGTTTATCACATGAACAGTAGCTTTAATTTAGGAATATTTTTAAATATCGTATTTTTATAATAATTTATTTTACTTTACCTAGCAACACTGCTTTTTAGGCTTAATCTATATGAGCGTCAATAAACAGTTCTTTATTTGTAAACTTTTCCTCTGTGAAATTGTACTCTTTTCCGCCACAGTCTTCAAATTAATTAATATTCTGTTACTATTACGTTATCGTCACTAGTGTAGTATAGGGCCAGAATACTTTTAAACAGTCCAGCAACTTCAGAAAACAAAATTTTCTCTTTTTGGGCATACAGGAAAGCACTATATTAAAAGTAACTTTTTCTTCTCTAGGTTGTTAACGATAATGTGAAAGATGACGACTCAACTAGACGAACGGTGCGGTTTTCTCCAGAGATCGGATCGAAACCGGATCGGGTTGAGTTTGGCATGACAACGGTACCGCAACAAGTCACGTCCGATGTTGACAATGGACACAAAATTTCAACATTGTCGCCGGAAAGCGCAGAAATGCTACTGACTTTCAAATTCGGCAACCACCTGTTAGTATCCAATAACAATAACAGCTTACGGCCGAATTCGGCTGTACGCCAATTGTTTCCGGACTCGAAGCCAATACTGAACAGTGATCAATTGGACGCCGATCTGTTTGCCTATCGAACAGGACAACAGTTCGGAGACGAGTCGGTTCGAAAGATAATTGAGCGGAATGCGTTACGCAGATCGTTGATAAAATATGAGCCAAAGATTAAAAAAAGTAGCCCGAAAATCGATAACTCTTTAGTGGAGCGAATAAAACAGTTGACTTGTGATATTGATACGGGTCCAGAGCTCGATTCTGGAATCGAACTTGAAAAGAGACAAAGCCCCACCGGCGAAGAGTCTAAGAATAATTTAGTAGATGAAGCACAAATGATGAGAATGCAGAGTGTGACGAGTAGTTCGACTAATACGAATACAACTTCTATTACCTCAACATATAAAAAGTTAACTGACTTGTTCAGTAAAAGGGATCGGCATTCCCAAGCGACAAGTGGTGCTGACAGTGGTGACTTTGTGGCTTCTCAAGGTGCAGTTTCGAAACTAAATGCGACTAGTGAGGCACGAAAGCAATTACTGACTACGCTGGCTCCGTTTACTGCTTGTGTTACGGCTCAAAACTCGGTTGATAGTAACGACGTTTATGAGATTGCCTCCTCTGTTACCACATCCGATGATAAGAGTCAACGATTTTCGACTAGTAGTGTTGGTAATTATTAATAGCTATATAATTATTATGCCATCAAGAAATAAACTCACACAATTAACATTTAACTAATTAAACAGACATTAATGTAAAATCCTATAAACTCAAAACGACCTTAAGTTTTACTTGTTTAAGTTTGCTTTATTGTGGTTTATAATAATATAAATTTATTGAAAATCAATTATTTTTTGGTTACACTGATGTAAAAAAATAACTCGAGTCAGATCAAAGTAAATCCTACACTGAGAAAAATTGGTATTAAATGCAACCAAAAATATAAAGAAAACAACAATCTTTTTGGTTAAAATGATGACAACATTTATTTTTATTGAAATAATATATGTCTGCCGTTAAAAAATAATAGCAATTTCAAAAATAGAAGTTATTATTTTAATAAAATACACATGATCGGAGCAGACTTTTTGAACACGACTATAGGCTGACTTCGAAAACCTTATTATGCTCCATCTTTAATGAGCGATCAAATTCAACCATTTTTAAAAATGAATTAAAACGATAAAAATCATTGAACGTTCATTGTTAATGATTCATAAAAGATTGATCATGATGAGGTTTTCGAAAAACCTCAACGTTTTGAGACTCTATTTTTTGCGTTTTTATACAATAGAGATTTTTCGAAAATAGCACTCTCAACAGAGCACTTCTACGTCATAGCTACTCTAAATTACTCAACTTCTATGTTTTGTGTAAGACCGAGTAAGTTTACCAAAATATCTTACTAACCCCACTCTTCGTGATTGCTATTTTCGAAAACGCCCAATAATTTTCTACGTTTATTATACCATCTAAAAAACTTAGTCAACCATTGATTAAAAACATATCAAATAGAGTCTTAAAACTATATGTTTTTCATCATAAATTTCAAAGTTTTTTATCCGGAAAATTGTTTAAAAAATAGTTTAAAAAATGTTCAAATACACAATTTTAGATATACGTAATGTAGTAACTTTGGTTACTACAAGCAATATATTTTGACAAATATATTGACAATTTATTGACAAATGTATTAGAACTTTTTGATGAATATGTTGTTAAATTTTTGGTATAAATATATTTATAATTTTTTATTAATAATATCATGGCAAATAAGTCAATAA
>AGDA01019385.1:0-15341 GCA_000281935.1 Mengenilla moldrzyki | reverse complement strand
TAGATTATAGAGTTTTTTTTTAATAACAAAACAGTCATTGCAAAACAAAGAAAATACAAAAAAGCTACGAACTTATTCCCAAATTTGATAAAATCCACTGGAGAAATTGAAAACAGTGTGAATTTACAGCGCCCATTGAAGCTATAAGTGGAAAACGATGTAAAATTCAAGAGGGCAAAATAACGCAGAATTAAAAGGAAAACATGTTATAATGAAATTGCATACTTGACGTGGCGCTATTGGCACATTGGTCGCAATAGATGCTGTACGAAGCAAGCGGGCACAAATTCCGCTATTAGTACCTATTTCGGATTGTCGCGTTATCGTTGACGTAGTCGGCAACGAATACGACTGATGACGTAAGTGGGTGTTTTGTTGCTGATCAATTTCCTAATGTAAAAGCGACTTTGTTAATAATTATGTCACATGCACAAAGTAGAAGGCTCCATAAAGTATTCTATACATTTGCTTTTTGTAAAATTCGATTACCTTCAACTGAACTATGACTTGTAAAATTAAATCTAAATTGAATAAGTTGTAAGGTTCTATTTAATTTTAAATGTAATTTTAGAGTCCAAGTTTACTTTTCCTCAAAAACCGCACTTTCAACATCCAACAGATCAAAATGTCGAAAGACACTTTTCAGACTTCACTAAAGGGGCGGATTTTTAAAACAAAAAAGACATCTGGCGCTTCTTTTTTTAATACTAGCCAAGTTTTGTTTAGTTATGTTTGGTTAGTTCAAATTTTTACTGTTTATTGAATTCCAATATTACAATTTAAGTCGAATGCTCATTTCCAAAATCCGCCTTTAACTTTCGTTTCATTACAGTGTTTTTACTCTAAAAAATTATATATTTCAGACTAGATTTTTTTAAATACTTTTTTATGAAAAACAAGCTTATTCAAAACCCCCATTTTAAATTTTTATTCTCTATTTCGCCGCTTGTTTTTTAAAAAAATCAAATTTAGTTTTAAAATCTTTTATAATTGTTGAAGGCGGTCGTTCGAATTCTACGAGGCAATAATTTTGTTCTGTAGAAGAATTGTTCACTGTGCATAAAAACGGTAATTTGGAAGCAGTTTTAGAGTCATGTACTTCAATTTATGTAGAAATATTAAAGTTTAATTGCTAGGTGTAATTATGATATAGATATTAAAGGAAAATTATTCAAAATAAGCAAAAAATACTGTTATTAACAATAAAAGAGTACCTCATATCTTTTTAATGTTATACAATGACGTCTAATAAAATGTTTTTAGACGTCTATTTAATGTTTTATAAAAACGTTTTTTGGCATCTTTTAAATGCTAAAAAGACGTCAGAAAAAACTAATCAGTATATTAATATTTTCGGCGTTCAAAAAGTTTATCCTTTTTTTATCTGTAAAAAAGATCAAATATTAAGATCGCTTAAAGTTTCACTCTCACGCCCAAATTATGTCATTGACTAAGGTCTAAAAAAATCATTAGATTCAAGTAAAATAACAAAAGAATGCTTTTTAAAAAATCGATTTTTAGCAGTAATTATCAATTACAGAGTTCTAAATTAAATTCTGGCACTATGCTGACGCCTAATTAAATAGACGACAAAAAACTGATAAAAAAATTAATAGAATATTACTTTTTTTACGGAAAAATTTTATGTTTGCGCAGAAATATTCTTTAACGTCAAATATATTTATATAATCAAAACTTATTTAACATACTTATAAAAAAAAATTAATTCTTTATCAGAAAAAAAGTTTTTTTTTTTAGTTCCTCCCATTTTTTGGTTACATCTTTCAATTACTGAAAGCAAGTAAAACAATCAAATTGAAAATTTGTAAGTAAACTTTTATAATTTTCTGAATTTTCTAAGGAATTTTGAAATCATATCTTAATTTGATTTTAATTTATAACTTTTAGATTCAAAGAACATATTTTCGCTGTTTAGGAAACTTGTGTGTAATAAAAGTTTTTAATTCAACTTAAACTTTCGTAGAAGAATATTTAATAGAAAGTAGCAACATTTGATACGAGTATCTTTCAAAGTTTGGTTTTGTTCTCAAATACTATCAACTAACCTGATTCATAATACATTTGTTGCTTTACTTATTATTATTTTGCTTTAGTTTGTTCTAAAATGCCATTTTATTTAATTCAGCTCATACTAAACGGGTATAATATCCTAACATTGTAAATAAGTGGCTTATTGCTCTTTTAGCAAGTAGGCGTGTTTCGAAATTTAGCAGCTGAATTTTCTTAATTTTTTAGTTACGATTTTTTGAAAATTGCAATGTAAAATTGAGGTACATGTGGCAACCAATGTCATGGTACTTAAAAATTGTATGAAAGGAAGAGATTGAAAAATCATCTTTTCTTGTTAAAAACACTTTATGTTGCAATTATACATTTCAATATACATTGGGCAACCAAACTTGTGACTCAATTAAAATTAAAATTTCATACATTTTTTAAATGGCATGACATTGGCTTCCGCATGTACCTCAATTTTACATTGTAATTTTCAAAAAATCGTAACTAAAAAACTATTTTTAGGAAATTACTTTTTTGATGTCGATTTAAAGAAAAACTCAAAAATTTTATACTGAGGTGGGTAGTTTTTCATGAACGAATTAATTTTTGTAGAAAAAGTGCAAAATGTAAATTGAAAACTCGAAAAAAACGCGATTTTTTTGCCGTTTTTTTGGCTTTTAAAGCCAATGTCTTAGGCCCCATAATAGCTATTTCAATAAAATTTTATACAGTAATAAGAGGATATTTTTTGAATATTTTTCATCATATTTCATGCATCTATGTAGTTCCAATCAGCTAGAAAAAAATTTTAAAGTGAAAAATCACATTTTTATCCCCTCCAGAAAAATGGCTTTTAAAAATTCAAAAATTTTGCTATTTTTATAATACTCTTATTGTAGGCTTTTAAAAAATATATCGGGTGTTTGGGGTAAATTTATGTTGCTACACAGTGTTATTTAAAATTTTTCATATATACAATAAATTTTTAATAATAAACAATGTTTATTAATATTATAAATTATTTTTTTTCAGTGTATATGGAATAAAAAATAGAGTCTAAGCCAACACACTAGCGCCATTTGACCAATAATAAACCATTAAACAGAAGAATTTTTTTTGTAAATATGATAGCCTGGACTTGTTGCAATAACATATAAATGGAATAATTTTTTTAAATCTGTTATTCGTGTCTTTGGTTGGACTAGGTACAGATATGTGCTTTCAATAATTAGATGCTTTTTATATTAATGTTTCAGTGTAAATGCGGCAACATTTGCTACAATTAACAAAAATGTCAACATTTAATTAATATCAAGTTTTTGCTATGTGAAATTTCGCTTGTAAAACTCCAAAACACAGTTTTCCTAGACACAGTTCAATGCGGCCACAAATATGTGGTAAAATGTAGCTTTTATGAGCAACGCACAGTGCAGTTTTTCATAAACATTAAAATGCGGTTTCAAACATGTGATACGATCACAATAATTACAATATGAAAAACGTGAAACAAGAGTAACGTGTATAATTAGTTATAATACATTTTTTGGTAAATGAAGCATTGAAAGTTCGATTGAAAATTTTAACTGATGAGCTTACAGTGCGAAAATTTAAAGTCTGAAATGTTTGTACAAGAAAAGTCTTTAAATAAAAGTAATATTTTTTGCAGGAATTTTCGAAAGAAAATTTGAGTATACTTTTAAAATGAATACTTTGCATAAAAATGTTTCTAACTATAGTAATATAAATATAAATAAATAATTACAAACATTAAAAATTTGACTAATATATTTAATTAGTGCTAATAACTTTAAACGTATTCTACTAGTCTGCAACAAGGTGGCTTAATTTTAATAAAATTAAACAATAACCTATCTGTGTTTCTTTTAACAGCGACCCGCCTTTTAGATTCCAATCCAAGATTGATTATCCTTTAGGATAGAGGTTCCCAACCCTATGCCCGCAGGCAATGTAGCGCCTACGAAACGATTCGTATCTGGCGACCATTACTCGACAGAGAAAAATTCATTTTTCTGCATGTATGAATTTTGAATAGTAAATTAGAATTTTAAATCATTTTCGTTTATTATTTATTTACAAATTATGAGTATAAGAAAATATTTATGGATAAATTAGAAGCTATGGAAGGTGTTTGTCAATTAAAAATAAGTGGTGCCCGCCACCTCACCGATATTTTAGAATCCGCTTTAAAATGCAAAAAGGTTGGCAACCCCTGCTCTAGGACTTCCATGTGTAATATTATTGATAAAATAATAGATATTTTGCGTTTCTTATAACATGGTTAAGAAAAATAAGCAAATCCGTCAACGATTGCAGATTTTCTTCTGAATATATGCTGTTTTGAAAACTTTTAAATACTAAAAAAAAAACTTTTTAAAAAGTCTGCCAAAAAAAATATTATCCCCAAGATAAAATACCGTAAACTGAGAAATAGGCATGTATAAAAATCTTAATTTGTTCAAAACATATGTTAATATTCACGCAGAAAAATTACTAAAGTTTCTATGCAATTTTAAAACATCGTGATAAAAGCTGATATTTTTCTTATCTCCAAATAGTAAGAAACATATTTTAAAAAAGTAATTATCAGAAACACGCAATGCTAATAAAACAAGACATATAATGCTATTTTAAAAGCCGATTTGACAAAGGTGTAATTAATCATAAGTTTAATTAACGAATTGTGAACATTTGTTTTAATTTCATGCGAACATATTAAAATCAGTCTTTTCGCGTTAAAATTACCATTTAAATTATGCATAAATTCAACTCGTATTTCTCTGTCGAACGTCAAAGATTTAGAATCGCTAGCAGCTATTATATATTTTCTGCAAATTGAAAACATATTTGGAGTGTGTGGGCGTTTAATTAATGGAAAAACAGTCTGGGTACAATTTGTTAACAGTATGGGGGCACAAGTTCTGTTCTAATTAACTACTAATAGCTTTAATGATGATAGAAGGCTGGAAAATGATTCGAAGCGCAACAGCTAGCTGCAAACAATTGAAAGAAATTACTCACTCTTCTGGCGCCCTGATATTGATGTACTTGTTATTACCTCGTCGACGTAATCAACGGATTGAAAAAAGGTCGGTGCTGCAGTGCTCAGGGTGCGTTCTTTGAACGCTCGAGCCCAGCTCTCTAAACGTTTCGATGTCGAAACGGTGGGCACAACGAGCGGCATACGTTCGTTGCCGCTATCGGAACGCGAGCCCATGTTGACGGCGCGATCAACCGCACGCAACTGTCAGCGAATGAGACTACAATTGTCGGGCTACAAAGCGAGCAGAATGGGAAACAGGGGGTTGAGAGGGACTCGTGGCCAACGTGAACGGGATGATGCGAAAACGGGAAACGGGGAAGCGCGAGAACGCAAAAACGTGAATATAAAGCATCTGGAATAATTGCGAGACGAATGCGGCGGCGTCTAAGGCACGCAACACGTTCAGGTTCAATTAACATGCGAGTGCGCCGATCAACAGTGTGGTCGACTCGCTCGCTGCACCTAATGTCCGCGGCACGGGACGCGTCGCGGTGCTTGTGCGCGCAACAGGTCAACGCTGTAAATCAGTACGGGACAAGGACGCTGCGCCTAATTGCGATCACCGCAAGCGCATCATACCATTCTTTCCTTAAGCGTCCGCAGCGGTTGTAGCATCTTCCTTTCCGTGCTAAGTTCCAAATCGGATTGCCATTCGTCATTAACGATTTTCCTCGACGTCATTAACGATGAGCAACATGGCCGTCTCCTCCAATAGCCATATGCGGCCAATAAACCGATGACTAACACGCATCCGAAGCCGATCGCCGTCACTAACAGTACACTGTTACTGACCGCTTGTTCCTTTGCATCAGCTAGCATTTTTGCACGGAATTTGAGCGTAAAATATGAAAAATCTCAGTGTTGTACGAATCGCTTGTGAAAAACATATGTTAAAGTTAAAAAGAAGAGTGACAATATAAGATGTTCACTTTTTAAATCTGTTTTGAGATTTAGGTTGGGATCAGCAGGAGGAACGCAAAGTGATGATAAGACAGAAGTCTATGTGACGACGCCGCGCGGCGCCGTGTCACTTATTACGACAGCATTGGTAGTCATCACGTCGCCCTTTGCCTTACTATTATCTGTTTACATTCTTTCTGCCCGGGTTTCCTTATTTTTTTTAATCAATTCAAGTGAAATAGTCTTCTGCAAACGAAGAAAAATTTTAAGATCCGGAAAAGCGAATAACTTAGCGAGCATTTCGATAATTTGTAAAAAGCAATGACAAGAAATAAAGCGAACATTTAATCTTTACAAATAATTAGCATGTTGTATTACGAATAATAAGGTTAAGGCTTTTTTAAATGGCAAAATCAGCCATGTAAAAATGAAAAGCTTTAATTTTTAATAAAACTTAAAGTTAAAAGCTAGAAGTTTTAATTAAAAAACAGAAGTGGAATGGATTTTATTAAGCTTTTTGTTACACAAAAGAATCATCTTTTTTATAATGTATTTCAAAATTTTTTTTATTAAATAAAAAACAAACAAACTCAACAAAAACTGAAATATCATTGATAAAATACATAAATCGTACATTTTACTGATTGAAAGTATCTTTTAATGATACCAGGCTCTTTTTTTCAATATAAAAATAGCTAATTTTAAGACAATTTGAAAAATCACAATTTGTACAAAAAATAATAATAATTTCTCATAAACTAATGTATAAAATAGTCGTTTGTCTCTAAATATGTAATTACAATTAACGTTACTCAGTAGCGGATAAGTGTTGAATTTGAAATATTACAGTTTCGATTTTAGCATCATGCTGTGACAAAAATTTACTTAGCACCAAGGTTCGTTTTAAGTGTTATGAGAGTAATATAAAGTATATTTATGTAGATAAATATTGTTTGTAGATTCTAGGAAAACAGAAAAAAGGCCGGAAAAAACGATGATTTTTTTTTAAAATTGTGTCAAAGTATTAGTTGAATCAAAAAAATATATTTAAGTTTTTTATAGATATTTGTATCTTACATCCAGTGTTCCCTCTAAGCTGCGCAGGTGCGCGGCCGCGCAATGATTTTATAGTTGGTATAAAAATTTGCACAGAAAAAATAATTTGCCGCGCACAAAAATTTACTTATTGTAAAAAAACTAAACCCTACAAAAATATTCCATATCAAAATCGATTAGGAAGCACGTTAAGAACTAATAAATAATATTAATATTGATAACGGTGACACAGAGTATTGATTATGGTCACATTAAAATCAACGCCTAATTTTGTTTTCCTGTACTTTACAGATTTTATTAAATCAAGAAGAATTTTTTTTCAACGACTAGACCACCCAAAATAACTGATATTTGCATAACACTGTTATTGCACACACGATGTACAATCGGTTTCGAATGGATTAAACACAATATCACAACTAAAAAACAATACACTTTATATTTTTATTGCTACCACGTATAGTTCTTTAGTTTTTACGATGAACGACGCTATTACAGAGATGCCGGGAAAAAAACTATAACTGATTTATAAAAAAATTCTATCGGAATAAATAGAAATAAAATTAATTTGTAAATCACACTGAATAGCAAATCGAAACTTTATTTTTATGTGCAAAATCCAAAATATTTTTGATTTTTCATAAGCAATTTTGTGAAAATGGGTGAAATGGGTTTTTCATATTTAAATTTTTTTGACTCGATAAGCAATTAAACTATTCACGTGGAATGCTTTTTATAAAATAAGTAAAGCCTTCTTATTTTAATGTTAAAAACTCAGCCAAAAATCTCAAAAGAGGCCTAAGTTATACGCCTTTAAATATGAAAAAACACTAAAAAACGCGTTTTTCTCAATTTTTAATTTTTTTTCCAACTTAAAAATTTAAACTTGGCTGGGACAAAACTACTTCATTACGAACTTTTTAAATTTTTCATTAATTTCGCATCGAAAACTCTATTTCTCCATAGCTTAATCGCTTAACGAGGAAAAAATAATGAATATGAAAAACATATTTCACTCCATAAAAATTTAGTTATGAAGAATCACAAATATTTTGGATTTTGCATACATAGTATCTATGCAAGTATATGCACGAACTAGGAAAAGTATACATCATTTTTTTACAAATTTCATTGTTATTCAGTGTTATAATTTTTATATACGAGGTTGCATTACACATATAGTATATTTTTTACAACATCATAGTAATACATTATTTTCAAGTCTAAAAAAATATTTATTTAAAACAGTACATTTCTTTATTCCGTTTCTATATTTCAAATTACTTTTTGCTGTGATATAATTTTGGTTAAATTGTCGCAATTTGATTCACAAAGTTGTTGTAAATGAAAATTCAAAATTAAAGAAATATTAATAGTTAATTTTCATTCAAAAGTAATTGCTTTCCGAGTTATAAGTGGTGTAATAAATCGATTACATATTGCTGTAAAATAAAATCTAGCGTAATAAGTAATCATAAATATTTCATTCTTGAAGTATAATCAATAAAACAAAATAATCTGTGTAAAAATGAATCAAATCCACTATAATCCATATCAAACCTATAAATTTTATAATACTTATTATTTAACCATAACAGTTAAGCCGAATTTGCAAATAAAACGCCAAAGATTTATTTAAATACTTATGAAGTTATCTTTATTGCTTTTAATATCCTTATATATACATTTTGGAAAATATTGGAACAAAACACTTGAATAGTGTAAAAACGAAACCAGGTAAATTAATATATTAAAAAGACTCACACTGTAAAAGTTATTTCCAATTTATTTAAGCTTCCATTTCACAAAATTTGGTACAAATTTTGATGCACTGATTTTTTTCTGGGAAATAATTAATTTACAAAATTCCTTTTTTTGTGCTTTTTTTTAATAAAATAAAAAATAACATAACAAATCAAATTGAAAATGATTAAGTTGAGATTAGTCTAAAAATATAATAAATAAATTTAATATCATTTTTTTAAAGCCTAATTTATCAATGTTTTTTCCTTGTTAAAAAACTGAGCATTGTATTCGCAAAAATAAATTAGAATTTTAATAACAGATATAAAGCTATAATTTTTAAACTATTGATCAAATTTTTGTGATATAAAGCGTATTTAAGTCGACTAAATATATCAAATTAATTTAAAAAATTTGGTGGGTACACTAAGAAGAAAACATTGGTAGAATTAACTATTTTCATTAGCTAATTTTTCCTCAACTTATAAAAGTAGTAAATACAACTATTTTAAAATAGTTGCTTAGCATGGCATTTACTTTGTACGTAGTGAATAAAAAATATATTAGTAACTACAAACTTAGTTATTATAACTATTTTGGAGGGTAAAGAAAATCCTTCCATGCCTCCTAAAATTAACTATTTTCAGATTGTTATGTCAGCTTTTTTGAAACTCTTAAGAGAACCATTTTCTTGATCACTTCAAAAATTTTATGTAAATAGTTAAGTAACTATTAAAAATTGTTATTATAATCTATGTTATTTTTTTCAGTGTATTTATTTTAACAACCAAAATTTTGAATTGAAATCGGAGTCACAAGGTATTTTCAATAATATACTTAAGAAAGAGTTGGGTTAGTAAGATCTTTTGGAAAATTTACTTGAACTTGTGCAAAGCACAGAAATTAACATTTGGTAGCTATGATGTAATAGTTTTCCAATTTGCTTCGAAGTCTCAATAAAGTTTTAACAGTTTGATTTGGGAAAGCAAAACTTAAGCCAATTTCAGTTTGTTTTTCATTTTGACCTAATGTGGGTAGAATTTCAAATTAAAATTAAATTGATCTGTTTTAGTCTGCTAGAATACGCTTATATTTCAAAGCTTAAAACTTATAGGGTATTTTTGTATTTCAAATATACATTTAATATGGTCAATTCGTATGAGATTTTCGAAATAAATATATGTCAAAATTTTCAAACATGTCAGAATAATACCTTCCTCCATTTAATTCGAGACCAATCAACTGAACATATTTATTAATACTTGATTCAGTATTTGACTCAAATGAAAAAGTGAGTCACAAACGTAGTCTACATAATCTCCCGAAGCGTATTTTACAAAAACAAGAGTCATTCTGAGCCAGGAGGTCGACTGTGGGTCGAAAAAAATTCTAATTTAAAATTACTTATTATTTAATAAATATTAAGGTTTTTAAATTTCATCATTAGTTTATTTTTCATAAAACTATTGTTGTACAATGCATTATTACTTTAATAAAATTTTAAAATCATAATGACTTGTTTTTCTATTACAAGATGTCTTGATAACACAAATTTAATTACGTATATCTGTTTAAGTCAAAATTCGGATTAAATTTAATAACAATAAATTTTAAATGAATTTGACTCCAGATTAGTTTTCCTCAGATAATACAATTTACAACAATCTGGTGAAATGAATTTTAAGTATTAAAGCTCATTTAATTTATTAGTTTTTAAAGTACTCCTCAGAGTCTTCATTAGAGTTAAAAAGAATAACTTTGAAATTTATTTTAGATTTATCGCAAAGTATATTATGATGAGATTTTGAATTAAAGTTTTACTTTGGAAGTATTATTTTGTTTCCTCTTAAGTTTTAAATAAGATATTCGAAAAATCTAAACTCAATATCTCTATTTAATATCAAGTAATTGAAATTAGTTGGAATAATCTTAAAATAATAGATGTATAATTGAAAGTTCAAATATTTAAGATTTGTTAAATCTTTCGTAAGTAAAATTGAAATAATATATTTTTATAACAGTTTTGATGTTTTTTATAATTTAGATGACATTGAAAACTCAAAATTGTTTTATGAAGAAGGTACTGAGGTGCATAGTTTCAATTTTAATAAGAATACTTGTATTCGATTACACATATTTTGAAATTTAAAACATTACAGTTATTCATGTTGAAATTCGTTTGGGGTTGGATTCTTTGGGTTGAAAGTAAACACTTAAAACGTTTAAATAATTTTTTTTTTTCAAAAGCTTTTTTTTTGGAAAAATAGCGTAAGAAAAAAACGTGTTCATGCTGGGAATTCTAAATTTTCTATATTAATAATTCGTTTAAATAAGTATATAAATTTTAAATTCGTTTATTTCATTTTCAGAAATAAATGAATAATTTAAGACAAATTAAATTTAAAAGACGCATTCTTTATTTTATTGAAAATCATACTACTACAAGTTTCATGCCCCAGGGTTCTTTTCTTATTTAATATATTGTCATTAATTAAGTTATCGATTTATTTCAAACATTTCATTTTCGTTGCTTACTTTTTTAATAAATAACAATGAAAAATAATAAGTTCCCTAATGACATTTATGGAAAATTTAGATCATCAATAAGAAGCCTTATTTTTTCAATTTCATTGTTTTTCCTTTTTTCATCTTTTCTTATAATGAAATCACAGAGAAATGAAAACAATGTTCTTGTCACTTAATTATATAGCTTGAAAATTTCAAAACAATACTCGAATAACTGAAAATTTAGAACTAACATGACATGTTAAAAAAAGTTAGCCTTATTAAAACGATGTTAATTGATAAAAAACAAATCTTTATATTATTAAAATTAAACTGTTTAATAAAAACTAAAACGCTTATTTTAAAAGCGAAATTTTCTACTAGATGGAAAATCAAGGCTATTGACGAACAAGTCTAGGTCTTAATTTGCCTTCAAAGTGAAACCAAATTTTCTTATCTTCCCTTGATGTGTGTGTCAAGACAAGTCAAAAAGTTGTGTCTTGATCAAGACTCTTAAATGTCTTGAAACATCAAGCAAAATTATAAAAATAAGAATAACATGAAAATTTTATTCTAAGATTACAGCGTTCCCGAAAAATTTTATAAATTAATTTCGTTATTTTGTATATAAATAATTTAAATTATCTGAATTACAAAAAAAAATGGTTTACTGATAAAATTTTTCGTTATTTTAAACCAAGTTTTTATTTTATTTTTATTGATCGTAAATTAATTTTTATAGGGCTAAGGTGAAATTTTATAATGTTTTATGGTTATGGTTTTTCAACTAAAGTTAAAAAAAAAGGTTTTTTCTTAAAATTTGTCTCGTTTTGAGCATTACATTTGAACTTTTCACACTTTAAATTCAAATTGAGATTTTTAAACGCAACCATAATTGGTTTATATCACAGAATGTTAACTAAATTATTAATAAATATCCTGATGAATATAAAAAATATGTCAGATTCTTTTGTTGTTACCAATGTTTAAATATCCGTAGGTTACTTTCAATCGTAAATTTGTTTAGCGATTAAAGGGCGTCCTTAAAAGATGATTTGATTAATGGTATTTTATTTTTAAGAACGAATATAAAATTGGTAATTTGACATCTTTATACTTTTTTAATATTAAACAACAAACGTAAAATTGAATACCGGAGTCAGAGTTTTCAATGGGTCAGGAATGTGAACTGCGGCTAAAATAGAATTAAAAAGCAATTACAGTTAGGAGTTAGGAATTGGAAACAAAAATTTAGTTGTTAAAAAGCCGTAGCCCGATGTCGGAACACAAATATTTTTTGAGTTTTTCAACTAAGTCACAAAAAAACAATAAAAAATCGAAATTGCATTTCAAAAAAGTTGACACCTTTTTCCCTCTTGTCCATTCAACAAAAGCTATTTATTTTTGAATCGCATTGTAACTGTAATTAGCAAATTAAACCTTTAAAGCATCACTATCACGTACACTGAAAGAAAAACATTGTTAAAATCAACTATTGTTTTTTTTTTTGTTAATATCTCCTGAACCAAAGAACTAGATAATTATTACTATTTTAAGATGGTTAAGTTAACAAAATAAATAGTATATTAACCACATAAAAGAAGAAAATTAACTGTATAAAATAGTTGAATTAGCTGTATAAAATATTTGAGCTAATTATTTAAAATAGTTAAATTAATCACAAAAAATAATTTATAAACTACTAGCTTTTGCCCGCGACTTTACTTTTGTTTAGTGTGTGTAAAAAATTAAGGCCTACAAAACTTCTTTGTGGACAATATTCTTAACTAATCTGTCATTAGGCGCTAAAACTATCAAGTTATTGGGTGAACCTACTCGTGAGCAAGCAACATAAAACTGTCCATGAAAGTAGCAATGTTCTCTCAAGTCAATACCTACAAATTTGAGAGTTTGTCCCTGAGACTTGTTTATTGTCATGGCAAAGCAGACTTTTAGAGGAAACTGTAATCGTTTTAATTCGAATGGCATATCATTAGGTAATAATGGGATTCGTGGTATAAATACAGACTCCCCTTTCGCACACCCAGTTAATATAGTGGCTTCCACTATATTGCGATGTAACGCTTTCACTTGCAGTCTTGTACTGTTACAAAGTTTTGGGGGTTTTTAATTTCGCAACAACATAATTGGAGCGCTCATACGCAGAAAAAGTTTATGATAAGGCAAACCTGGCGGTTTCAATGAATTTAAAAATTCTACAGGGTAATTAGTAATGTCATCTGTATTAACCACAGTATCAATCGAAGTATAGACCTTTTCTTCGCCTTCAAACGACATGAGCAGGATATCGTTGATAGCTGCTGCTTGATCGTTCTTTGGAGTAAGTATGGCATGCTCACATAACCATTCAATAGGCTTGTCATGTATATGAATAATGTCTGGATAAACTTTAGACAGCAATTCTTGAACCGTAGTAACAACTGTGCACAATTCCTCCGGGATGTTTATCATTCCATTAAATGATGGAAAATCACCATTACCGATTTTAAAAAAGAGATCTGAAAATCTACCAGCAAACTCATCCCCGCCCAAATATGCTCTCATATTTTTAGAGAGCTTAAGAATATTAACCTGGGGCCATAAATTAGATTTCTTAATGCACGACTTTACTTCGTCAGCTTTGGTTCCTTTTGGTACCACTGGTAGAGTCTGCCGAAAGTCTCCGGCGAGCAAAATTGTTACGCCACCCATTAATTTTGTATTATTCCTTATATCCCTTAGCGATCTGTTTAACGCTTCAATACTACCTTTATGAACCATCGTTATTTCGTCCCACACGATTATTTTTGTACTTTTTAAAATTTCAGCAAAATTACTTTGTTTGAAGATATTGCAAATGGGAGTCTCGGCAGTGATAAAATTGAGTGGGAACTTAAAAGTAGCATGAGCAGTTCGTCCGCCTTCGAGTAATGTAGCAGCTGTGCCGGACGATGCTACAGCCAGGGCAATGCCGTGAGTACTTCTTACTTTTGCCAAAAGTAAATTAATAAGGAAGGTTTTACCAGTTCCACTTGGAGCGTCTAAGAAGAATATTCGGCCGTCATTTGCATCTACACTTGTGATAATTTTATTGTATACTTTCCGTTGCTCGTCATTCAAGGATGCTTCATTTTTTTTTACTGCGTCTTCTAAGGCCACTGTATCATAACTGGTCTCCTTCATGTACTATCTATTTTCAAAATGTATTGAGGTTATTGGCTGAGGTAATCCATACTTTTTAAGAGGATGGCCACCTAATTGTAATACGACATCCTCTAAAACCGACAGGCATTTGTTAAATATCAGGTTCAATGAGCGCTCTACATACACGTCACCTTGTCTTTTCAGTTGTTTTTTAAAGTCTTCAGAAAGGTATTCCTTGTATTTTTCCCAAAGACATAAGGGGTCGGAAAACTGGTAGAACAATAAGATAATAGCAAAAAGCTCTCGAATCATATACGGTGTTTGACAAAATGCTGCCTTTTCAAGAGCTGAATCCAAATGCCGATCATCTTCGAGTAGACCTAAAGCCTTGCACGCAGATTGGAAAGTGGGATGCAAGTGACCATCTACAGTTTTCAACGCTTCAAATGAAATTGGGCCTCTGATTTCATGTAGAAGCATTCGAAGGTGGTAGCATTCTGTATTGTTTGGATGCACAGTATAAACCCTACCTAAAACGTATTCTTTTTTGACTTCTGATCATCCTTCAATATTCACTCCTCTCTTTCTTCTTTGAAACGATCGCTTGTTCCAAACGTAATACGCAGGGACTTCCGAGTATAGCAATGTTTTTGCAAAGTTATCCATGTTACGCAGATCAAAAAAGGAGAGGTGTGTTGTTGTAGGAGGACTACTCAATTTGTTGCCCAAGTTCTGCTCATTGAAATAAATCCTCTGTCCATTTTCTAAATGGATAGCAAGGTGCACTACAGGAGGAAAACGCTCATGTATTGGGAATTCAAGGATTCGCCAAACTTCTTCAGCTGAACTTATATATCGACCACTTGCGTAGGTTGTAACTTCATCCTTCTCGTTCTCCAAAGTAAACGTAGCC
>AGDA01019320.1:0-12212 GCA_000281935.1 Mengenilla moldrzyki | reverse complement strand
GAGATGCCCAGAGACATCTGTTTGTATCGCTGTCATTGCTAAGAGATGGCGCGGACTTATCATTTGACAAGTTCGCATGGTGAGAACTGGCAATGACGACGATATGAAGGAATGCATTTTGTGCACAGGGAAGATCGTCCATCTTTACCTGGATGGTCCAGCTTTAGCGGGACGAATATGGCCGGCTATATGTCGGGATGCCTTCGGTGAGCAACAATGCGCCTCATGGCAGCTTTGCGCCTCATGATGGCTCGTTGCAATCACCAATAGAGGGTAGCCCGGCAGCGTGTAGCGTCATAGTTAATTTTTTTTATTACTATAAGGTTGCCAACCTGTATCTCCTCGAGGTGTTTGGGGGTGTCCCAGGATGGCCATTGGATGCATGCCACTCTTTCGGCTCATGGCAGCTTTGCGCCTCATGGCCGAGGGTGGAGTGTAGCTGGTGCTCACCCCTGAGGGATTCCCGACGCTACGAGGACCCATCTTGACGAGTTACCGAAACATGGTCAGCAGCATTGGTGGGTTCGAGCCCATATGATCGAGCCGAACTTTCCCCCACGAAAACCTTGTAGAGTGGGGCATCACAATATAAAAAAATGTAAAAAATAAGGTAATAATTTATTTCAAGTGTAACTTGGTATAGTATTTTCTTATCTTTTTGTAAAATATGTTGATAGTTATTTTCAGTTACTAATTACAATTTTGAAACAACTGAATGTGAAATCACAAGCGTTTTTTGATATAAGTTTTGACATATGTAAACACAAAATTTAATATTTTTTGTTCCTACTGCATCATAGTAACATTTTTTATCAGTTATTTGAAGTCATGACGTATTAAAAAGCAAACGATAATTTAAAAGAATTTTTAGGCTTAGGTATCTTATAATAATCCTTACCATGTTTACATATTTGTAAGGCAAATTAGGATAATTAATTAGAACAATATTCGTCTATACTATTTAAAGTAGTGTTTTAACTCTCAATACTGCTACTACATATATATCAATCATTTTAATAAATTGAAGTTCAATCCAATTTAAATATACCTTTAACACGTTCTAAGATCTTAAAATTCAAAAGTCTTATTCTGCGAAAAACAACTATTTATTCATTAATCAATTCATAATCGTAATAGCTATTAAAAAACAGATCCATACCTTTTTATCAAGAATTTAAATTTAAATATATAACGACTTCTTCGTCAACAATACCACACAATTTTTTAATGGAGATAATCAAATCTAAAAAATCAAATTATACTTTATATATATGATATCATCCAGAATAATTATAATTATTATTTTAATTTCCATTTTTTGTTCATTTTTTGTGAATTAATTACAAAAATGTTTTACAAAAACTCATGTCAAAATTATATTTTGAAATGTTTCTAAGTTTGGTTTAAATTAATTGTATATAATATTTAATACTTTTGTTTTTTAAAAAAACTTTAATAAAAATATAGTTCAGTGTTTCTTAAATTTTTCTGATTGCAGTACTTTCATTTAATTTCATTACTTAAGAAAAGTAACATGTAACTGATTTTTGGGATTTCTGTATTTTGCAAAATAAAAATATTACCAAAACCGATACTGAAACCTTATATAACATATTATTCACTATTGGAAGTAAAAAATCTAAAATACTAACATTCTTTTCAAGCTAAGGTAAAGAATTTATTTCTGTTTTTCCTTTTAAAAGACGCTTTAAGAATTTTAATCAAATCATTTTCACTCTAGAAAAAGAGATTATGATAAGAAACAAATTTCCGTTTAAATATCGTTTTACATTTCGAAATCAGAATAAATAAGTTTTTTCTTTTAATACATAAAATTGTAATCTAAACATTGCACGCGGAAATATTTACCTTTCACAGCGCCTTGATCGTCGTACAGTATCTCAGCAGCTGCGTAGCCTGGATAAATTTCAACACCAAGACTTTCAGCTTGTTCACCTAACCACTTAACTAAATGTCCCAAACGAACAACATAATTTCCATGATTGTTCATCGGTAACCATGGCATTATAGGTATTTTGATCGAGCTGGTTTCATTCAAGTAGTAAAATCGATCTGCTGTCACTGGTGTGTTAATAGGAGCCCCCAACTCTTTCCAATTTGGTATCAATTCGTCTAATGCTTTGGTCTCGATACAAGCACCTGATAGTATATGATTACCAACTTCTGCCGACTTTTCAACAACACATACACGCAAATCCGCTAATGATATTTCATAGGTATTTAGTAAACTGAAATTATTTTCATAAAACAATACTAGACTTTTTTACTAATCAAATATAATTGTAAAAAATGGTATTCAACTAATTTTTGCTATTCGAATTTTAATGTTATTAAAGTGTCGCAATAAAAATGTGAAACCTTATCTAAAAATATTTATGATCTTTTAATTATTAAATATTTCTTATGTAAGGTCATAAGACAGAAACTAATATCACTAATATATAAAAACTAATATTTCAAAACCTTTGGGTTTCCTTCTTAAAAAGTTTGTTAATAGTATTTAAATGAATGAGGATTCTCTTGGTATCGTACGTTAAGAAAATTTAACAAAAACATGAAAATAAATGTTGCTAAATTTTTCTATTTATATAAAGTTTAAGACATGTAATAAGCAATTTAAAAAATAAAAACTATACATGAAAAAATCAAAAAAATTATTAGAAAAATTTTATTAAAATGCTTTTGCTAAATACTTACTGTTATATCCCATGCCGACATTGTTTGTTGGTGGAAATATATAACTAAGGTCACCAAACTGTACTCATTTACTGAGTTTTGTACTCTTTGTTCGCAAACTGTACTTTTTTAAAATCCTGTACTCTGAAAGCACTCATTTGTATAAATTTATACTCATTTGTACTTCTAAAACATTTTTTTAGATTATTTTATTTCAATTTTATTAATTAAATATTTAAAATTACTTTGACAGTAATGTGAATTTCACATAAGCATATTACTTGCCGTTTTCAGCGCAATTGAGTGACCGTATTATGTACCTAGAGAGATAGATAGATACTACAGATCTTTTTTTCTAACAATATCAAAATTACATTTATGAAAAGAGATGAATATATCTATTTCTTCAATATTTGTGTACGAAATCCCCAAGTTGATCTTTAGTAGCTTTCAAAAATAGTGTCCTGAACAGGACAATTTTACGTCATAGCTACTCAGAATTATTCAATTCCTATGTTTTTGTACAAGTCCGAGTAATTTGCAAAGATACTTTTCAACTTTATTCTGAACAGGACACTATTTTTGAAAACGACTTTGATGTGCAGTATGTACGGCATGCTTGAGAGTTTTGATGCATGCGTAGTATGTATTGCAAACTCATATGAGAATCCCCTTTCTATTTAATTGCTGAATATCATTCAAACTCATAATCAAAACCATTTAGCTACTTAATTTCTAAATCATCAACAACGTTAATTAATTAAGTCATTTAATTTCTCAATCGACGTGAATTATGTTTATCATTACCAGTCATATACCAAAAATCTACAATCTAACCAGTTATCCACCAAGTATTTGGACGAAAAATCGTAAATCTGTCACACTCAATAATTAATAGATTTCATAACCAGTCAGCTACGAAATTCGTAAATTAATGATGGAAGAAGAGTTCAACGAGTATAAAAGCAGCAGACGACTATCTTTCCTGAATTATCTTCTTAGTTTTAGTGATCGGTTTCGTGATTTTTCAGTTGCGTTTTATTTTTACTTTAAATAATACTAGGGAACAAAATTTAACTTTGGTTCTGTCCTAATAACATGGTATATATCTCTTGAGCAAGCAAGTTTAGCTGATAAAAAGAAAAAAAATTGAAAAATTATTGAAAAATTTTGAGGTAGAGGAAAAATGTATTTTCAAAGTTTGTAATTTTTTTTTCTTCAAATAAGTGAGGCCTATGTGAATAGTTTTTAAATCAAAACAACGACGCAACGATATTTAAAAAGCCTACAAAATTTTATTGAAATATCTTAATAGGTTAGCTAACAGTTGTGTTTCAAAGTTAGAAAAACGGCAAAAAAACGCTGCTTCATAAAATTTCATAATTCAAAATTTAATGACTCAAAATTTAAACCTAATATGAACAAAAGGGTCAGAAATTGAATATTTGAGCCACTCTTGAAACCTAAAAAGAAAAAAACCGATTTTCAAAAAGTGACTTTTGCGCTATAATTTTTTAAAAATTAACATGTTGAATTCAGGTGTAGGCGAAGACGCTGTTGCATGTCACATATATTATGTATACTTTTAATAGTAGTAAAAAAATTGAAAATTGCTTTTGTAATGGAAACAATGTTAAAGTGGCAAGCTAAAGCTAGTGTGACAAACAGCTTAGGACTATACTTTACAATCTAAGGCTATGGGGGCAAGAGTGGGGGTATAATGAGGGAAGATGGATTGCTTCAGATGAATTTTCTTACAAAAATGTCTTTTTTTCATTATTTGAACGGGTTTTCTAAATGTTTTTTAATAACTTATATTGGGTTCCCCTGCGGGGCTAAGCACGCAGTTTTTACATTTTAAATTTTTCTTCAAGGAATGACTTTTTTAGTGTTTCAACTGCTATTTTATGTACTTTTTGAAAAGTTAGGTTGGACCTTCTTGTGGGGCTATGTTTGCAGTTACTATAAAAAATTCAAACAGATAGCAAAGTACAGTCACCATAATCCAATGTGATTTGTAGTTTGAAGAATTACATTTATTAGTTGTCATGTATATTTCTTATAAAACTGCAATTACAATTTAATTGTTTGGCACGAATTGCAGCAGACATTCCGGCCGGTCCGCCGCCCACTATTAACAAGTCTGTATCATCTGCAAACCGTTCCATCGAAATACCGCTCCATCGCGGATCTTGATCGCGAGGACGTATCGTATAGTGCGTTGTCAGTCTTGGTGCAGAGTCTGAACTTAGCCACCTTGCACATTTTAGTAAACGTATTGACTGTCTGTCTAGAGCGTGAAAAACATTTTATCGCAAATTAAAATGGATTTTTAGTTTAAAATTACTTAAATGGTACATTGCAATTTTGCTTGTAGACTCGTATTATTCAATCAACGTTTACATAAACAAAGCTCTATGAATCACCGATTTACTACTTGACGTTCATAAATGAAACTACATTCATGAGCACTTTATAAAAAGATGCTGTAGATCAATGGATTCTTGCATATTTCACATGTAAATTAAGGCACAGAAAATTATGCAATATTGCATATGCAATACTTTGAAATCTGTGGTATAAAAATGACGTAAATAGTGTTGCCAGACTATATTTCTATAAGCACCACATGTGGACAAAAAATAGCCAAAGTAACTATAAAATGTGGAGGAAACATTGATAAAGTTATTCCCAGATAACAGCTTCCGTTAACTACCACTTTTAATGTTTTTCTTTGTCTCAATTATTTTCACTTTAAGAATAATAATAAAAGAAACGCAGTGCTGTAAAAGTGCAGTCAGACGTCATTCAAACACAGACCACCCAGTGCGTAACAGTTATGAAGTCTTGGCACAGTGCAGTAATTACCACAGAACAACTTTAGATATTCGTTTGCAAGCGTGTCTAGCGCGCGCTTGCAAACATATATAGAATGAGAACTGACGTTGACTTCGTTTAGCGGCCCCCTTACGGAATTGCAGCATTTTTATTTCTCCGAAAGAGAAAAAAATATTGCTATCTCTTTCTCGCTTCCCTCTGTATTTTTTTCCACTTCGACGGATTCGAACCCACGACTCTATTGAACATAGCATTCTCATATACGCTGTTCTACCAACTAGGACACGGTCGCGCTTTTTTAAATAGGATATAAAACAATTATAAATATCTTTTTTCATTTTGACATTTAGCGCTCTGAGGAATTGATGCATTTTTTTAGTGCGCGTATACGTCATGCTTACGTATACGTATACGTAATTGTAGCAATACGGAAAATATTTCCCTATCTGAGCTCTCATTCTATGTTAGCTACGCAGCACGCCACGCGTTGTTCTGTGGTAATTACGTATACACTTAATTCTCTTTTAGCACGATTTGTTTTCTTAACGCGATTTTCAATATTTCACGAATATTATTTTACAACCATATTAACGTTTTTTATGTTAATGAATTTTAGATATACTTTTTTCTAAAGTATATATAATTTTTTATAATATATTTAATTAATTAAAATGTGAAAGCCCGAAATAAATTAAATAAATTCTAACAAGAATGTTTTTCTGTTATTACACAGATTTTTTAAGAGCGTATTCATCGTGTAAAAAGGGAATTAGAGGTATATTATTCTTCGTTCTTTGATAGTGCCAAAATGTTTTCCGATTTCAGGTAAGTAATTTTTTAATTGAGTCGGAGATCGAGTTGAGAAAAGGTTTCACCGGACTAATTACACAGTTAGCTTAACTAAGTTAAGTTCCAAAATGAGATTGAATATGAAAATTCTGAAAAAATGAGAATGATCACTCCTTCTTTTCCAATTTTAACACAGAAGACACGGACACGCCGACTCTATTTTGAAAATGAAAAACTCTGAATATTTAAGTTGGTATTGATCGCAAAAAAGTAGCGTAAAAAAGGTAAGAGAGCTTTTACTGGGAATTTTCACTGTACGCTTTTAAGAACTAAAACACTGTACTTTTATTCGAAACTTTGACGTCATTAGTAATAAAATTACATGTGATCGTTTAAAGCGCCATCTTTTGTCCAGAACCGATCAGAACCACTCAAAATGGAATCGGCATATCTGTGTCTTCTATGCTTTTAATCACTGCGTTACAGAAAAAATAAACAAAAAATTTTCATGAACGTATTAAGGCTGCGTTCACAAATCTCTATTGTATTGTAATGTAGAGTTTACAACTGTAATGTAAATTACGTTCTTTTGTAAAGTAAAGTAAATTACAAAATTTTACAATATTTTTGGGCTGTAAATATGAAAAAAACAATATACCACAGAATAAGCACTTGTTTCCGTGATCGAATTCCTCTGTAAAACATAATGTAATTTTACGACCACAGTTTTTGAACTCTGTGTTACACTGAGTAAATTTCCGAAAAGGCCTATAGGAGTTGGGTAATTATAAGTGGCTATGAATACGACTATATATATATTTCTATTTTGTAAAACGCGTACACTTTTATGACAATTATATGACATCTTAATGAATTTAGAATTTAAATCAATTTTAATTTAATTCCAAAAACCTTCAAATTTGCTGCTTACAAGTTTTGTTTTTTTCAGTAAACTTTTTTTATCTTACAAAAAATAACAGAAATTTTGTTTTTACTATGAATAGCTTCTTATTATTATGTTTAATAAGGTACTGACTTGCACGAATACAACTAAAAATACACTAAATGCTTAGTTCAGGTACTGATCTATAAAAAGTTTGAGATTTCGAAATAGAATGATCAATTTCACTATTGTTTTAATTCTTTGTCTGTTACAAATAACAATATGATTGAATTCAGTAATTCGGATCTGCGTAGATAGAATATTTTACTCTATTTTGTAGTACAGGAGCATTAAACTCGGCTCAAGATTAACATTTTTGTGGCCTAAGTAATATATCCGATGCAGAAGCAAAATATAAATGTGGATCAAAAACAGAACTAACATATAAAAATTACTTTATTTATAAGCTATCAGAATGTAGACAATAATTTAACTTTATATATGTTTCTTACAATATACTATTTAAAATAAAAATATGGTTCTATAAACATTAAGTTTTTTGTGATCCACTTAAGGTTAAATATTGTTCATTTGGTACAAGTTAGTTTTTAAGTTTGACATTCTTATTGTAAGCTCATTGTGCGTGAATGTGACATTTGAAATAAAATACTCGAAAATTTTCAAACTGGGCATATTTTATATTTGCTAAGCAAATAGTTCAAATTTTTGTATTATATCTATTCATTAATCATTGTGCATGTGTATAAGTTGGCAAAAAGTCATTCTAGATCAATTTTTAGAGGTCAACCGACAAAATTATCGCATCCACACCCATTCAAATACATGATGTAATTGACTATTTTAAGAACTTGGATCACAAGCAGATAGCATAACGAACAGATAAATTGGATCACAATAGTAGCTCTAATATCACAAAAAGTTACAGTTATATATTTTTTTATAGAACAACCTTATTTAGGCTTTAAGAAGTTCGAGTTGAATTTTAAATACATGCAACTAATGAGACTCGAATAATTTAATGGTAGCTACACACGCTTAGATCCCAGATGGATTACGGATATGATTCCGGAGCGCTTAGGGCCTATTTCGTATCGTCTTCAAACTGACGATAACAATGAATTGCATCATCATGCAGATCAGTTAAGGTCTCGTACACTATCTGCATCTGAGACGGCGGACGTCACCACCTCACATTCCTCATCAGACGACGAGGCAGACTTACCTAATGAAATTTCGGAGGGTAATGTGTTTCACACAATATTGCGTCCCTTCCGAATTCAGTTTCACGTGATCTGGATTCCTCGACACTCTCAATAGTCGATTAGACTGTGGCCTCTGAGTTTCAAACTGCGTTGAGATCCGAGTTAACGGAAGCACCATTTGGTGTGGTTTCTTCTCCTGTGGCGCCTCCTAGACACCTCCGTTCTCAACGTTGTCTGCGGTTTAATTTGTTACTAGATGACTTGACCACCTTAGAACCTAGTCCTGATGATACTACGTATATGCCATCATCTTCTTCGAATGACTTCGAATAGATCAAGCTAAGGAGGAGGAAATGTTGTGTTCGTTGAGCGACCTCATTTTTGCCGCGCTGCTATCAGGGTCAAACTTCACCCTGATGTGGGTTTTGTATTTTATTTTATGGACGTTCCGTTTTTAATAATATGTTTTGAGCTTTTAACGACAAGAAAAAAAACGTTTTTGATTTTTCGTTCACTGAGCCTCAAGTTATTTTTTTGCGAAATTTGTGATGGTCGATAAAGAACCGATGAATGTTGATTCAAACGCAACAGTTTGCGACTTTGACCCTGATAGCAGCGCGGCAAAAATGACGTCGTTCAGCAAACACAACAAAACAAAAAAATAGAAATTAACAATAAAAATTTCTTTTGAAATATTTTATAACCATTAAAAATCACGAAATAAAATATACGAAATTATAATTCTTTTGTATCTTGAATTTTATTAAAACATGAATCGCACACAGGGGCTTCTTTATAACCGGAATATCCTGCAATTATTGAATGTTTATTTATACATCGAATACAATAAACATTTCCACATTTCCAGCAATGATACTATTTTTAATTTTTAAAAAAAATTATGTTATTTTCAATTAAAGATTTAAAATACAGTTTACAGTATTATCAAATAAGTGATCAAATTTAATAAAAATAAGCATCAATATTATATTTATATAAAATAAATTTTACTAACAAATTTTTCCACTTCTCTATATCATATGATGCCACATATGATTCATTTATCAATAAGATAAATAAAATTTTAATGATTCAAATAATTAGAGTAAAAATTATTGAAATTGAAATTATTGAACTTTTCTTATTATTATTTTTTTAAATTACACTAATTTTTAAATTTTACTAATAGGCTTGTTATAAGACTTATAGAATACAAATTATAATGGAAGCGATTGATCGTTTATAGATGATTTTTACATTAGGAAAAACTAAAGTTTATTATACACAGCAAAACTTTTATTAGTAGAGTTGTTAAATGTTATAAATTTTGAAGTTGATATTTTGCTAAAGTGACCAGACGTCCCGATTTCAGAGTGTTAGTCCCGTATTCCTCTGGTTTTTAAAAATGTCTCACTTTTCAAAATGTCAAATTATTTTAAATGTAATATAAAAATATATTACTTATTAAATATTATGATGAATATAAAGTAATAGAAAACATATCAAACACATACAGAGTATCTGAGTAATGTATCGAGTTATATCGACTCGGTGAGTTCGATCACTGCCGTTACGTCTCCGTTTAATACAAATAAATATTTCTAGAATATTAAGAATCGTGTGAAAAGAAAATAATTTGTGTAAAAAGTCTAAGTTTTTTTTCTTTTCATCCCAAATAAAATCAAATTCTCGTGCAAAAAAAGAATTATGTGTGTATGAGGTTATACAATAAAATATATAACTAAATTGTAACTTTCATTTAGTCCTATTTGTCCCACTTTGACTGAGTGAAAATGTGGTCGCTTTATTTTTTGTTAGTTTTTACAAATAGAAAAAAATGGGGTAAAGATAACAAATAAATAAATTTTCTAATGTAATTTTATGCTTTTTTTAGGTATAAAGCATGTAGATCAATTTCCTTTGAAAAATGTGTTTACTGTGAATGACTTTTTATTCAAGCACGTCATAGACTATAGCATGCATAGGTAAAGCCGAAAACCTAGCTTAAGTGCTCAGTTCATATATAATAAGTCCCATAACAAATAATGCAGATAGTTTATTATGAACTTATCATTTTATAAGATGAAAATAAAGCGCTCATGTTCAAGTTCTGAATAACACACAATAATTTGCCACCTTTTTGAAATACTTGTAAAAACAATATTTCGCTTCTTATACCTTGCGTCGTACAAAATCAAACTGCGTTGAGCAAGGACATTCGGAAACATTTTTAATCGACTTCCAGTCTATTGCAATAGAGTCAATACCTTTGGTCAGATTTTCAACATTAAACTTTTCAACATCAGACATACTATTTTCACTTTCCAAATTATTATCGGATGATATTTCTGATCTTGAATTTATTTCACAGTTATAGTCGTTCGCTTTGTTCACTAATTTTGAAGCATAGCTTTTCAGTGAATCAATAGTCTAATGAAAAGAACTCAATTAAAAAAATGTAAAATTTAAAAGATGTAAACTTTTGTTAAATATTTTATATGGTTGTTAAGTGAGCTGGAATGGTGTAAAGTAGAAAGAAGGATATCATCCAAAGATTCTCTAGGATGGACACCATTTTCGAACCGGCAATACATACCCCGCCAAAACCGGATATTTTGCGCACTTAAATTTGCATTTATTACGTCTGACTCGTTACTTGTACTGTACATAGGGTTCAAAAACTCATTAAAATGGTTCGCTACAAAGCCCCATAACGAATACGTTCGTTCTGACAATCTATATTAATAAAAATTAATTTTAAAACTATGTTTTGTATTTTATAAAGTTATTAAATAAAAAGTTACGATATCGCAGGCGATACAATTATCGATATTATTAGTTATAACTTATATAGTTTGGCAATTTCATTTTTAAAAATGGCTCTTACTGATATTAATATTACATTAGTTTTTATGTTTGTATATGTCTAGAGCAGTGCTTCTCATCCTCTTTTGGTTCATGACATCACCAAAATGCTTCTAAATATTTGTGCTCCACATTAAAAAAGACATTAAAGTTCTAAGGTTAGCCCAGCAAGACTAAGTTATTAATTACCTTTCTCCTATGTATATTAAAATCGAAATTTTTTAAGATAAAACACAAGTAAATTCAGGACAATTAATGTGATCCTTGAGCATGGTAACTGCTACAAAGATCAAATGACTACCTAAAATTTTCATGACCTACATGATAAACCTTCAAGACCCACCGAAGGGGCGTAGGCTCCACGTTGAGAAGCACTGGTCCAGAGTGACCTAATTATGATAGTAATAAATTAAAACCTTAAATCTATTCGATCTTTTTCACAATTGCCAACAAACGTTCCATATTTGCACGACATTGCGTGATCGTGCAAGCTAAACAAGAACAGCTCATTAAACTGGAAAGTAAACGGAAACTGTTGCATCAATTGCCAAATTGCATCCAGAAATTGGGTGAAAATCGGCGATATTTCTTTACTATCACCTTGTACGTGACCACAACGTTCACTAAATTTATGTCCAAAGGCTAGCCAATCTTTCTCAATTAATGCCTTTATAGTTAAAATTTAAAGTTATGAAATGAGAAATTTACCAAGGGAATTATTCAATTTTCTTTTTACTATTTAAACACTGCTATAAAAATCAAATAAACTTGTAAAAATTCTAAACGGAAGAAAGTTTACAAGCATTTTAGTAATAATTATTGTTAAAATGTACAGCTATAAAAAACACCGTTACTTTAAATACAAAAATTAGCTAAGTATGTAGAATTTGGGTAACAGAAATTTTATAGAATTTTAA